>CALNHX010006509.1:0-87894 GCA_940337035.1 Agriotes lineatus | reverse complement strand
TAATGTATTTTTTCTTCAAACGGCAGTAAAGTATGGCATTATACTGCTGGATTGATGATGCTAAACTGTCACTTTATTGCCAAGCGGCAGATAATATTATCTGCCGCTGACGAGCGGCAGATAAAGTTATTATCTGCCGCTGACGACTTTATCTGCCGCTCGTCAGCGGCAGATAAAGTTATTATCTGCCGCTGACAACTTTATCTGCCGCTCGTCAGCGGCAGATAATATTATCTGCCGCTGACGAGATCAAGTAATTTTCTTCGAATTTTATTCACAAAGTTGTAAATAATTTGTTATAAAAACGTTTGAAGAAAAAATACTATATGTTATTCGGAGCAAAAGTATCTTTATGTGGCTCGGCTGTACTTATCTGCCTCGCAAGCTTGGCAGATAACCCGTCCAGCCTCGCCACATAAAATATAACGTTTGCTCCTAATAACATAATATAGTATTATACTCACTAGTGCATAAAACTTCATTTTAGTTACTGAAAACAGTTGTATAATGTATGGTAATAGGTGCTACTGTAACTAGCTATTGTCTGTTTTAGGACATATTCTGACGGCCCAAACTGTTTAGGCATACGAATTGCTACTGTAAGATAAAACGTCGTATATCACACGTGAGCGAAATGCCATTATAAGCTCGTGAGAAATTGTATCGCTCGCTTGAATAAGATAACAATCATTATTTTATTCTTCGAATATTAATTTAACATTATATCTATAAGTATATAATCATGACAATATCTTTGCAGCAAACTAGAATTGCGGATTTTTAAAGGGTAGGTAATAATTGAAAGCATTATATACGTGGTATGTTACAATAAGATGATCTTTCTGAGGCCATTTAAATAAATTTTCTTTACTTTAATTCTTTTTTATCAAAACTCCTTTCCACATAAGCTTGCTCAAATATTTACTTCTTTAAATATCAGATTGACTGAACCTAAAGTAGTAACAGTTATGTACTTCTCCGTTTCATTAAATTAACCGGTGCGCCAATGATGTTCTGTTTGATACGAGCTCAGAAAATTAAACTCTTTACTAAATTTGCGACTTGCATTTATAATTGTTCTAGATTTGCAACAACGTTTTGCGTTTAAACTCAATATCGGTTATGCAGAACTTTTTTAATAGTGTGCATCAACAGCTCACTCAACCTTTTCTGGTATTTAGAAATCCTCTGCTATTAATAAGATTTATGCTACTGCGAATTGATGAACCCCTTTAAGTTCACAGCGACTATTTCCATTATTTATGCACACTCTAGGATGCTAACATTGCATTATTAAGTATGTTCCAATTAAGAGCACATCATTTTTAAAATATCACTTTAATAAGGAATTTATTCAATTTTGAATATTTCAATATTCCAAATGTTAGTGCATTCTTTATGCTTCTTTATGTTTACTATATTTAATGAAACCTTTCTCTTCGTCCCTAGTTACTATAATATTTTTAATTACTGCAAAAATTTGGACTTTTCCTAAATTAAATTAACATTACAAATATTAACTTATATTGCTAAACATTAAAATGTAAATCCTACTCATAAACAACTTCACAATTGTCATTCTCGGTTTATTACAAGCTCATCCATCACTCCCAACTCCAAACGTAACACCTTCCAATAAATAATACCCACAACTTCACACATTCCTGCTCAAATCTGCACATCAAAAGTCCATCTGCAAATATGTATTCCTTTTCATTTCCACCACAACATTTGTTTTATTAGCATACCTATTCATGGCTGCTTCATTGAACTACCCACCGTTATCAAAACGAACAGAAAGTAAAGTGGCGCATTGTCACTTTTAAAAAAAATCTGTGTAATTTCAGTTCCATTTGGAATTAAGGTTTCTGGTATTCATTTATTACTTGTAATCCAAATATTATCACTTTAATGAAATTATAATATTATTGAGCTAGCAAATCCCAAGAAGGGTGGCTGTCTTAATTTTTAACATAATTATTCATTTAATATTATTTGCCAAAGCACAGAACCATTGCAATATGTATAAATAGTTATTATGTATGAAGTACCATAATTTTGATGCGATATTTGTGTAACAAAGATTATGGGATTGTTATACGGTTCAGTTCCAGGTCATTCATGTTATTGGAGGTACCTCCATTAACGAACCACACGAAAGCGGTTCCAAAGATAACCCCAACAGTGAAATTTTACTGTAGACAGTGTGTCCAATGAACAAACATATATTACTAGATCTTATGCCTTTAGTAAAACAAAAAACCCGCCCAAATAACTAATCCGTCACGTAGAATGGGTTGCATACGTTCCAGATCCAGCATATTAGGTAAATTGATAAAAATTTGAAAAATTTGAAATGTTAATGGAGACAATTATATCAATTCAATAAGAGATAAGCTTGATTTTTATATAGTATAAATAAAAATCATATTGTCGTAATATTAGATTTAATGAATATTTAAATAATATACGTTTCCCTAATCGTATTAGCTTCTTCAGTATTCGATTTATAATATAATGAAATTGAAATTTGCCATGCTGAAATTAGAAAAGTCAAAAAAATTAGATGAGCGAACACAATATTAACAACCACTTGTTAACTTACTTGTATATGGAAGTTATGAAGGCATTATATTACGACAAGTTATAGTTATGACACATTAAAAAGACGAAAGCAGCGGAAAATAATCAACCCCCACAAATTAAAATTTAAGATACGAACAAATTAAACATTTTGTATGCAAGCAATATACATGTGAGAATGCAAGGCTGTTTCTTATATGTTATCTGTAATGCGCAGAGTGCAAAATTTGGAAATGTTATTTGACATGTACAGGGTCGTATTTCTTTAAAAATTATGAAATTTTACAAAGTGAAGCATAGATTAGAATTTATTTTTATTTTAAGGATAAAAGCAGAACACAAATTATGAGAGAAATAATACACTTGTAAGATGTGCTTAAATTAATTAAATAGGTTATGATAAATAGAACTTAGGTTTTCAATATCAGTTTTATAATTTATAGCAGTAGGGCTTCGTTGTATTTCAATCATTTTCAAAACTAACCGTTTCTTTAAGTTACCCTCTTTATGTAAAATTTTTGGTGTATTGAAATTAAATTTGTGGTGATTTTCAGTGGCAGGATCAGTTAAAGCAGTTTTTTTGTTTGAGGGGGACACATTATTGATTTTTATAGAATATTTATGTTGGTTAATTCTGTTTTTTAATAATTGTTTCGTCTGTCCAATGTAAGTGGATAGGCAATTGTTGCAGTTAATTTGATAAACAAGATTGGATTGCATATTAGTTTCAGTTTTGTCTTTTAAATTGGTAAAAAACATATTGCCAAAAGTGTTGTAATTTTTAAAAGCGGTATTTATATTATATTTTTTCAATTCTGATTTAATTTTTTCAGATAGTTCAGGAATATAATTTATAGATATGTATTTATTCTGAGATGATGTATCAGTGATATTGAAATCATTGCCAAAACAATTAGGTTGTAGGTTTATTGAAAGGTTAATTTTCTTTTTGTTATTAATATTATTAATACGGTTTTTAATTTGTTTATTAATAAAATTAGTAGGGTAATCATTAATAGTTAAAATATGTGTGATGATTTCTAAATTTTTTTGTGGAATTGTTTGCAGGATAATTTTATAGCTCTGTCGACTAAACAATTTATGACACTTTTTTTATATTTAATGGTAGTGTTAGAGTTGAAGTTTAAATATCTGTTAGTTTTAATGTCTTTGCGGAACCAGTTAGTTAGGATGTTCCCATTAGTTTGTCGGAGTAAAGTTAAATCTAGAAAGTTTATTGAAGCCTTATTATTTTCATTTTCGAGAGTGAATTTAAGTCTAGGGTGTACATTATTAAAAAGTTGAAGAAATAATTGTTTGTTTACAGAGTCAGAGGCCATTATGATATCATCTACATATCTTAAATAAAGAGAATAATTGGAATTAGGTTTAAGAATTTTTGTTTCAATGTCTTCTAATACCAGATTAGCGATAGTAGAAGATATGGGTGAACCCGTTGCACATCCAAAAGTTTGAGTGTATATATTTTTATTGTATGAGAAATATGTAGAATTTAAAACAAATTCAACCAATTGGATAAAATAATCTAAGGGGATATTAGTGTGCTTTTTAAATCTATTCCAATTATTTTTAATGGTATTTAAGGCAAGGTCAATTGGAATGTTGGTGTATAAAGAAACAACGTCAAGTGAAAACAGTTTATGGTTTTCTTTAAGTTTTGTATTGTCGATTTGTTCTTTGAATTTCCAAGAGTCTTGAATGCTGAACTTGTTAAGGGATGTAACGTTAGATAGAATTTTAGACAAATATTTAGAAATATTGTAAGTTGTGCTCATATATGAAGCTACAATTGGTCTTAAAGGAATATTATCTTTATGAAGTTTAGGCAGCCCATACATTTTTGGTGGAAGACCATTATGAGAAATTAAGTTTTTGTAAGTGTTATTGACACATTAAAAAGACGAAAACAGGGAAAAATAATCAACCCCAACAAATTAAAATTTAAGACACGAACAAAATTAACATTTTGCATGCAAGCAAACATACATGTGAGAATGCAAGGCTGTTTCTTATATGTTATCTGTAATGCGCAGAGTGCAAAGTTTGGGCTATTTAAAACCATTTGTGTTCAAAACAGTGTTATAAAGAGGGTAAGCACTTAAACCGGGTGGGTTGCTTTCAAGCTTACACATAGCGCTAGCTACAGCAATGAAAAAACAATCTAGATTATTGCTCTCCAAATTTACAACAGCTTTCTTATATTTGATTTGTTCCGTCAATGCTGCTGCATTAAATAGCCGCTTACATGAGTTTATGTACATATAAGGACACTATTTTTTTCAGTCGCCAATCGGAAGCCGTAGTTTCGAACTCACTAATTAGATTTAGAATTGTGTCTACAATATTTTCCTGAAATCATTTTTCAGTTACGATAAAAGCATTTTCGATTATAAAATTGTCGGTTTCAAACGTTTGACTAAATTCACCACAGAAATCGCAATTAATTTTAAAATTGCGCACCGTGTTTTGCCTGCTGAACAAGTTAGATGAATTTTCAATCATTTTCAATAATCTTTAAGGAATGTGTCGATTTTGATATGCCTTAGATTGAGAATATTGACGCTTTGAATTTCTTTATGAAACGCAGATATTGTGCGAAAAATTTTATTGAAGCAAAGTTGAATTATTTATGAGACTATTCTCTTAAACTCCACTGTGTCACAATTTCGCAAAGCTCGTCGAAATAATGTAGTTATTTTACAATAATTGAACCACATTTTTTCGTCGTAGACTGATTGTAAAACCAAATAATGCCATTTTTAAATCTATGTCTAAACCCAACGTCAAATCAGAACTGTTTAAGTTTCATTGCTTTTAATTTGTTTTATGACATTTGTAGGAATATCATAATTATAACAACAGGGTTCTTCTCTTTGCAATCCTGACCTGATTTCAAGTATGGATTTTAACATTGGCTATTGCATGTTATTTCTAGCTTTGGATTTAATAATATTCATTTGGCTAAAAATTCTCCATTTCTGCCTTAGAATGTGGCAGCACTAAAAAAAAAATGCAAAGTCTCCGAAACCCTTAAAATCCCCGTTACTGTCTTTATATGTAATTTAATTACTTCAGTCCAAAATCCTATTGTGCTGCTATCGACGTGTTGCCATTCAATTAAAAGTATTTTTTTTCCATTGACTTTCAATATTTTCAATCATTGTGGGTAGATATTTGAAATGTTCTAATAAATTAATCAGGCTTGGTTTTATGACTTAACGTATTCTCAGCGTACATATATCAAACAAGTAGAGAAACTCATTCCAAATGTTGAAACCCGTCTAGAGTGCCTGGGACAGTGCTTTAGGGGGTAAGTGTAAGTTTGACTATCAGATGGCAGCACACAGTTCTACCAATCAGAGCTGGCTCTGCTACCAATCATGATATGATCAAGTAGTGGCGCCATCTGTTAGTATTATCGGAAAGTACCCCCCCCCCCCCCCCAGGAGCCGTTCGAAGTCATTCAAATCGGAATTTTTACATCAAAGTAACCGACAGTGAGTGTCCCTACTTGTTTGATTTACGTACGCTTGTATTATCTACTGAAAAGGTTAACATTTGTGTTAGTAAATCGACATTATCTGCTCAACTTTGTCTTAAATCTGTATTAATTTAATTAAAAATCGGTTCGCCTATTTTTCAAAGTTTAATGTTCTCTGAAACCAGCTGCTTCCATTTCTTCTATTTTATTTTCAAATATATATCCTAAATGCTGGATTTAGGTGAGTGCCCTGTCCTCTCATCATAGAGGTGCTGGATTTGGGTGAGCCCCCTCGCCTCTTGCCATCGGCGTGCTGGATTTAGGTGAGTCCCCTCGCCTCTCACCATCGGGTTGCTGGATTTAGTTGATTCCCCTACTTAATTAAATGTTCAAATTGCTCACCTCCAGCTACTTGACAGTGTCCCAATCGTGCGTACATGTTATCATTTACTTTTTTGCAAAGTTTCTGGTATTATCGTATTCGAAAATTGTATTATTATGTCCTTTAATTCATCTACGTTTGCAGGTTTTGTTTCGTACACTTTGTTTTTCAAGTAGCCCCAGTAGAAATAATCTAGGGGTGTTACATCAGGTGACCTTGGTGGCCACTCAATCGCTCCCCTCCTACCAATCCAGCGCCCAAGGAAAGTGGTGTTTAATACATCGTGTACAATCAGTGCGAAATGACATTGTGCCCCACCCTGCTGAAACCAGATATTGTCGAACGCTAATCCAACAACGTTGTGAATTTCTGGAATTACCTGATTGTCTAATAAATCGACGTATTTTTCACGGGTCAAATTATATTCGATGAAAAATGGTCCGACGATTCGAATGCGCAATATTCGGGCTCAAACATTAACTTTTTGTTGATATTGTGTATGGCAATCTCTCATCCAATGGGGATTATCATCGATCCAATATCGATTGTTGTGCCTATTAACCTCTCCACTCAATTGAAATGTAGCTTCGTCAGAGAAAAATGTCCAAAAAATAAATTGTCCATTTCCGTCACACCGTCTCATCATTTCCTCACAAAATTCTAATCTTGGATCAAAGTAATCCCCCAGAAGCTCTTGCGTCAGTGTTACCTTGTATGGATGGAATTTATTTGCAATCAAAATTTTATGTATAGATGATTTGCATATGCCAGTTTGTTGGCGATCTCTCGAACAGATGTATGGACATTTTCAATAACGCTTGCACAAACTTCCAGACTTTTAATTTCGTTCGTGGCACTTTTTGGCGTTCCAGATCTCGGTCGATCTTTTACAGAGCCCGTGGTTGATACCGAATCACTGTTTTAGAAACAGTTGATTTGACGATTGGTGGACGATTTGGATGAGTATCATTGAATAAATGAGCAACTTCTTCGTACGACCTTGGTTTATCGCCATACCCTCGCAGTATGGGGATAGTTAGTATTTCTTTTTCGGACAAAGACATGTAGATACTGAACTTAGATATTTTATATCCATGTGTTTATTCAGTACAAATACAACTTAATTATGTCAGAATGACAAGACACACTAAAAATAATAATTTTTGTCTCCATGACGCCTAATCTCCAACAGACATTATGCCAACTAACACAGTTATTATGCAGAGTGGTTAACAAACGTGACCGATGCGCTTGAAATGTTAAAAAAGAAAGAACAATTTTTTACACTAAAAAATGTAAATAAAGGGTTGTGTATGTTTCTTTGATGAAATTTAAATTTCATTTACAATGCAATACATTTTGGAAAGTTACTAAAAATAAATTAGTTAATTAAATCAAATGAATTATTTATTATTTCGAACCTTAACCACATGTTAGTTTTTCGATCCGATGTACGTTTCTCGAAAATATCCCGATCCAAAGCGTATTTTTTTTTTAGATATTCAGCAGTTTCCATACTTTTAGGACACCCGGTATAAATTCTTTGTGTTGCAACAATTTTATTACTTCAAATGAGCGTCGGGCTCTTTTATTTTTATTAACTTCCATATACAACTTTTGCATAGATTTTAAGAAGTTATAAATTTTCGAATTTATGTCTTGTTTTGACCAGCTAGAGTGGTTTTCCATAAATAAAAAATATATCGTATAGAAAATCGCCACACTCTGAGTGACAATATTCAAGTCGTTGCATGCGCTCATACATGGCTGGGTATCCGCATAAATACATCAAAAATGATTTTTAAAATTTGTTTATTCTGGAAATAGTTTAGCTAGCAGAACGTTATTTTGATGTCAAGTGACAGGTGTTGGCAAATATATGTCGCATCATACAAATCTTCCTAAAATAGTGTAAAAATGAATGAGTTAATATATTTATATTTTGTTAATAGTACTTACGTTAATACAAAATCATAAATTTGAAGTTTAGTTTTACGATTCATTGGAGTAATAGTTAATAAGTCAGGAGCAGTTAATTTTAAAAATCATTATAAAACTTGCATTGCAGGTATGTTTTTTGTTTTCCTTATTAATAGTTACAGAAATGTTTATAAAATTTTTATGGCAGATAATTAGATTGTTAAAATTACCAAAATACTGTCAAGTTTTAATCTAACTAAACAATGAAATTCCACTTTTTGCTACTTGGAATGCGCCGTCATGGTTTCTTAAATTGTTACTGAATACCAGGTGAATATAAATTACATTTTCTTTGTCTAATATGGTTTTTATTTGCATTTATTTAAAATTTACAGGTACATTAACCAATTTGAATTATGAGAAATTACTACTCATCGTTATTATTCATCTTATCAACTGGATATGAAAAATAATATGAATTGTGGAACACCTGTTTTAACTTAGAAGGTAAATTACGGTTGAGAAGTGATTTGTTTCGCTTATTCATCTTACTTATTGTTGTTTTTATCTTACAGATTTTAACGTGTATTGTATTTGACCGAAGAAGACACAGAGATTGTCGAAATATATATCTTTTGTGAAAATCTTTATATTACTATTAGCTGCTACTCTGCTTCATAAAAAATTAAATTTCTGTTAACGAGAACAAGAAAAGTGAGACTACTTCGTTTCATCGAGTTTGGGTGCTGGTGGTTATAATGGCGCCTGCTGTGTGGTGGGTCGTTAGAGAAGGATTCTGAGGAAAGAGAAAACAATCCAGATAGGCATTTGAAGTATGTATAATCGATAACCTCGTTTTACCTTGCGGTGTAGAGGCTGGTGCTTTATATGCTTGCATCTGGCGGTACAATGCTCAACTTGCCCCGGATTCGGGATACAAATTTGGAGCCTTTTATGCTTGCACAGCACCATTGTGTGAGGTGTCTGTGTGTGTTATGTATTAATTTAAAAATATAACTTACCTAATTTTATTCCTCAAAGGAATACGAAGGCGTATCAAACTGTTTGCCGACATCCTTCATCCCCAAATAGACCGGTTTGATTTTCTTTGTGTTCATTAGCTGGATATTGTCCTCGGTAAGCGCTTTTACGAGAAAGGTAGAAACACTGTCCCTTCTTCTAGCTCACACAGCACGTATTTAAAATTGCCCTGATTTCAGCGAAATTATGGTTTATTTCTCAGCGCCTCTTCGGGTTTCAATTTTGGATTGTTTACGATTATATCAATTTTATTAATTTAGGACATTAACCCTTTGAATACGCAATGCTCTAATAAATAGTACACGCCCAGAACGCAGAAATTTTAATTTCTCGTATCCGTACGACACTCATATTCAGAACTTCTTTTAATTACCATTTCGCACGTATTAAACATCTTATTAAGTCGAAAAGAAAGATTTATTTCTTAGAAAATACAAAATACAAAACTAAACATAACAGACAGCAACCAATCTAAAGGTTTTTTTTTAGTGTGGTATACTTCAAAGCATGGTATTACGCAAAGGCTAACGTTGCAGATTTCACACTGGTATGTGAGCTTGCTTCTTTTATTTTTTTTGCGCACACTTTACACCGCCTAACAGTATGCCTCGATGCGCCTTCTGGTTTAGGAACTCTTGATAAAATGCCTAGCCGCCAATCGCAACGGATACTCGCCCTGACCATGCCTCGGCAGTGTAGTAGAAGCGTTTGGGCATGCATATTTTTCAAAAATTTGCCTGATTACTTCAAGTTGAAAATCAGCAGAAGCAGCTTTTCTATGAAAATATGCCACTTTTTTGGGTTTTTATATAATTATGAAGAAACAAATAAAGATAATGGCTGACTGGATGATAGTACTAAGCAGCTGAAGTCTTGGGGTGTGTTTCATGGTATACAGAATTTTTTTCATTTACAATTCAAAAACAAAATTCTATGGCACGCATTCACCTCTGCTTACGGGGTGACTATGTGCGCCTTGGTTTTCAATGGATATCTAGTGCTACAAGCCAGCTGGAACATTCTCACCCCGATATATGACAAGTATGAAAGTATATAGCCACTGTAATCAGTATCGGTATGAGTTTGAGTTTGTTTTTAGGCAAATAAAACCCAGAAAAATTAAGCTAAAGCATTTATTCAACAAAGTAACTTTCAGTTCCATAAAAAAATCAACTCTGGGGTAATTCTACCACAAAACATTAACATAAATCAGGCACTTTAAAAATTTCTCTCTTAGAGATTTGAATGGGTTTACAAATTTTTTGTTTAATATCTGTGTACAAGTACCAAATCAAGTCCTCCTTTGCGGGCCACTTCCAATTTCCACCACACTTTACCATTGCTGAAATTAAAGCTGCATCATTTTCAACTTTTTTCACTTGTCCTGGATTCTCGTACATCACAAATACATATTCTTGTCAGGTGGCATCTCAGCATCAGAGTCATCATAAAGTAGAACACTGGTCACTTTCTGCATAAGAAACATGTCCTGCTCTTTCACTGTCACTGTCTGATTCTGCAAACACTATTTTGAAAATGCCTATCGGAGGAGACTCGGGTTGCTCATTTGTAATGCCTTTCGAAGTTGATGGTTGGTCTAAATCCACCTCAGTTTCGTTATTTTGTGGATTAATGTCGGCGGCCGAGATACTTTTTCCAGGAGGAACGTTCACCTTTTTTCTTTTTTTATTTGTTCTTGTAACTGTGATGGCCTGTCTTTTCGAATTGAGGTTTTCAATAAAGCTATCACCAATTAACTTTTTCACATCTGGTAACGTTTCGATGCTGTACGTGGGCATTATTTGCAATACTTTATGGCGGTTAACAGGGGCTATGCCACATTTACGAAATCCAGATTTGAGATTTTGAGCAGTATTTTTCTCCAAGGCGTTAATTAGATTTTTCAAAAGTCCAGGGAATTCGTCTTTGGGGACTGTGACACATCGACTGTTTCGAACTTTTTCTTTCCACTCGTTCAGGATTTTTCTCCACGCTATCTTTACTGGCCTAAAGTATGCAACGTCTAAGGGTTGCAAGATGCGTTGCATTTGGTGGTAGGGCAATAAATGAAATATCATTTTCGTGACAGAGATCAATTACTCTAACGTTTATCTGGGAACTTAGATTATCCCCTACTAAGACTTTCTTTCCCTGCTGCTTTTTTAGAATAGGGAGCATTAGACTTATGAACCAGTCCCCAAAGCACTGAAAGTCAAACCACCCAGACTTTGTACGGTTGTAACGAGCCCTTCCAGGACCATTTTCAGTCCAGCTTTCCCACATTTTTTCTGCTTTGTATATCACATAAACAGGTGCTAATTTACCACCTGCACTCCCACACATCATTATGGACGTGTTCGATTTAGACGAATTCTTTATATTTTCTGGGTACTTACAGCCGCTTAACGATCACTTTGGATTAGCCTGGGTCATCTACAAGGCATGTTTCGTCATAATTCCAGATGTTGGCCGAAGGAACCCATTCAATTTCTTTTTCCAGATGATTAAAAAACTCATTAACTACTTCCTCATTAACGCTGGCACGACCGTGACTTATATTTCTGGCTGTCCGGTTAGATTTGGTTGTCATGTCTTTTAAGAAAAGAATTTGCCCATTCGGTATCCGGTAAGTTATTTTTGAATTTTTCGACTGCCCTACCCTGCTTATCCAAATAACTCTTAACAATGAACCGCAGCTCCTGTTTATTCACTGGGAATCCATACGTTGATAGCGGGATGAGATGTGCCCCGATTAATAATTCCTCATCCATAGCGAAGACAGTTTGGACCTTTATTTCTGTGAATCCCGTAGTTATCAGCTGCCGCGCGAACAAAGATTCCCGTGGCACGGATTTCATCTAAAATTCGCTCCAACGTCTAGGCGATTCTTGCGGTAGTGCCTCTTTCCTGGTTGTCGAACGTGTTGACGTGGCATCCTATAATTAAGCCGAAAACTTGAATTAAATGGGCATCTATAGATTTAATATGCAAAAAAACGGGGTGCCGCGAGGTGGCACAAAGTCCCCCCGTGTTTTTGCGGCGTAACCTAAAATTTTCCTTAATTCATGAACCAATGAAAACAATGGCAAGTCGCAATGGCATGTTGAAGCCAAGAAGCTACTTAATGAAAATCTTAATATACAGACACTTCACACTACGGCAAATTTTACAGGCAATTCTCAAATCTGCTGGAAACATCACGAAACTAAATCGGTTACACTTTCACGTTGGTTGGAATGTGTGGTTCGGCGTAGCTTCAAGAGATGGCGAAAGTAGTATCATTGCAAGATTAATAACGCAAACTTGAAGAGTGACATGGTTTAGGATGCAGATTCCAATAATTGCGGGAAATCATTGTGGCACATTTTCACCACGGGGGGCACAAAGTCACCCCAGTCTACGGTACTGTTCGATACAGAAATATGTAAGCCCGCGCCACCTAAACGTCTGATGACAAATCTTGAAAAATTTTCTAGCTATTTAGCCGGTAAGAGGCTAAGTTAATAACGCCCTCTGAATTGCATAAATTCCAGGCGCCAGACATTGTTATAATCCGAATGTAACAAACAGCCACTTTATTGTTGCTCATTAACCGCCCAATCGACGTTGCTTCCGGAGATCTAAGACTAAGATGGTTTGCCGTACTAGAATATTTTAACCAGGCAGTACAGGCCATCTTAGTTTTTTTATTGAACCTGTGTTGAATTTTATTTTACTCCGCATATTCATAATCGAGTTTTCTGACGTCAAATCCAATAAGGCCAAGGCAGCAATTGTTAAATTCTATCAAATAATTAACGAACTCGGTAGTTTCCTCAGGGTTGAAGGTGGGAAGATATCTTTCTGCGTGTATAGGTAAACTTACATTTTGGTTAGTTTTTTGAATATATCGTTTAAGTGTCGGTTTCGGAATTTCATATGTTATCACTTCGGAATTACAGGTAACTTCACCTTCTTGAACATCATTCATTGCTGCCATTAATGCCATTTCAGACCACTGTCTTATGTTCAATATTATGCTGATATTTTCTTGGCATTCTGCAGAGTAAAACAAAAAGGTTATAACAAACTTTTTCTCGTCATCGAAGGACAGCTCCGAGTCCATACGCCGAAGCATCTGTTTGAACGACAAAGGGCCTGGAAAAATCGGGACAACTTAGAATAGGTGCCGAAATCAAATGTTCTTTGATCGAACGAAAAGCAACATGGCCTTCCGAGGTGCGCACAAATGGAACACGCTGCTCGTTTACTAACGGTTAACCCCGCAGCACGAAGATGATCAAAAACTTCCCCTAAAATACGAAGATGAGTTTCAAAGTCGGAACTGACAATAACAATATCGTCCAAGTATACCAGAACATGCGGTTCTAAATCTGCACCAAGGGCTCGATCAATCAGCCTTTGCCAGGTCGCAGACGCATTGGTGAATCCGTTGCAGCGGAGGAATTATTTTGGGAGTAAGTAATGTTAATAGTGGAAGATGTCGCAGGACTATTTAACGGGTTGGTCATTTATTCTATAAGAATATCTTGAAATTTGCCTCTTAGGCGTAGTTTTTGTATGAGGTGCATTTCCTTGAAATAGGGAAGGAACGATTTAAATAACATAAAATCATCTGGCATTTCGAGAACTGCATGTTTCGTAGCTTCAATTTGTAAAATTGGCTCTCCAAAGAATCCCTGGGTTGAATGTTTGCCATCCGTTGTAATGGGCCAGATGAATAAGTTAATGGCGTTTTCTCAGTCTCCAAACGTTGGCAATTAGAGGACCTGGAAGATGGTGATGATCGAGCTGACAGAGTTTCTGTTTCAGTTGCTGCACATCTTGATGAAGTTGATGGTGTTTGTGTTCCAATTTGTGAAAAATTATCGGTGGGATTTTCTAGATTATTCGGTGTGCCACTTCTTGATAAATTTATATCCGATTCCTCATTTACGATTGATTCCTGAACATTTGTTTCTGGCACATTTTCCTCAGAATCTCTAGACATTGGTGTATCATTCAAGAAGAGAAGGGCCGTGAAATACTGCCATTTTCACGAATACTTAGAAGGGTATGGGAATCGCATGATTTACATTTCGGTAGTTATTTAAATTCTTTGGCGAGTTGATCACGCAAATGTCTCCACTTCTTTGCATCATCCTCGAAAAAACCTGTTAATAGAATTTTCTACTTCAGATACCTTTCAAGTGGAATTGCATTTAGACAGAAAGCTTTTTCATTTCGTATAATAAAATCGTGGTTTTCTAGGCCGTTATTCTTATCTTTGGCTGGATATAGTTTTTCTTGCCAGTCGTGTATGTAATTTGCAGTAGTTTGTCATATTTCCCTCACCTGATTGTAGTATTCCTTTTTAATGTAGTCGTGATCTGCTGGAAGTCGTTTTTGTAGTTCGGTGTTGTAATAGTACTTTTATTTAGCCCAAGCATTGTGTACCATAAACTGTAATGGTGCGTTTCTCGTGCCCTATACTTTATTTTAGTTGTCGTAGAAGCACAAGACCTGCACGTACCTCAGTATGGCTAAGGAATTGTCAATATAGCTGGCTCCGAGCTGGTTCGTTTCCACCTGTAATTCTGCTCTCAAACATGCAAACCCTGCTGACAATAAAAACCAAACAGTTTACATAAATTACATGTACCCTAGGAAAGAATGTACATACACGAAAACACCTAGAAAGACAATGACAATATCGATGCTATCAACAATATATTATAGCTAAAAAAATGACCACGCGCTTAATGCTGAATCTACATGCTTGGATACACCATATATAGTTTTATAATTATCAATGATGAATGCTAATAGTGATGGGCATAACCGGACAATTTTCATAACCGAATTATTTGCATTCGAATGATATTAGTAACCGAATAATTATTTGAATAATCATTCGAATCAATTTTGTCTCTCGATTCGTTTCGATTAAGTCAGCCGGTTTGCCGGTTGGCGGTTCACCGTCATCTGCATCGACATCGGTTCACCGTCATCTGCATCGACGTCGTAACTTGCAGATAGCAGAGGAACCAAAACATAGTATGTACGGTCGGCGCCTTAGAAATCGGGACACGTAATATGTTCTTCTAGTCTTTGGAGTATTCTTGCTCCGGTTACTTCATTAATGTGAGATGGCATTTAATAATTGACAAACAATAAACAATCTGACGTAACAATTAAAACCATAGTAACTGTAAAAACGCAGTTTATACACTTAAAAAATACATGCAAAATATATCATAATAGTGTGTAGTACCCGATTTCTAAGGCGCCGACCGTACATTATGTGTTATGTATTGGAAATTAAGAGGTATTTATTAAGAAGTGTAGAAAGAAAGAAATATGCAGCAAATAAGCAGTCCCGCTAATCGCAATAAAAACAGTGGTAAAACGTTTATCTTTATCGATCGGGCGGGTTAAAGGCGCCGCCTCTTGTATTCAACCTTTGGAGATGTAAGCAAATAAAAAATTGTTTTATAGCTTGATGCGTTTGCAGTTTTTAGGCGTTCAGGTTTCAGGTCCCCAGAATTTGATGATTTGATATTTTTTATGATAGGAGGTAGGTACGCGATAACCAAATGGGGTTTTCAGTACAGCCTGCTTTCTTTATGAGTTATGACGTATTTATATTTACAGAATTTTGAGCACTGCGTAGGTCGCTGAGATATGGCACGTAGTACCTTTGAATAGAGGTTTTATATTCACAGCGTAGTACGTATCAGCATGAGGTTATTTTTCATTTGAATACTTGGAACGAAAACCGAGTTACATAGGTTATTTCAATAACCGGATAACCGGTTATTTTTCATTCGAATAAGCCCATCACTAAATGCTCAGTCAAAAAACCAATTGTGTGAAAAAGGTTTGCAGCTCACGCACAAATTCCACTTGAGCCGGCTCGGTTTCCGCTCGCTTAAAATCAGTGTTGCCAACTCTTTGAACCAATAGTCCACCACAAGCGGCTAAAAATTCCGCTACGTTCGAAACGAACAAAAAAGTACTGCTCATATTTTATTAAACTTATTAAAATAAAGTTAGATAATAAAATACTATTTAAGAACTTAATAAACTCAATATACATATAATATAAGATTCAGTCACTAACATCATCATCATGGTCATCCTCATTGATAACTACAGTTGTAGAATACATATTTTTCTTATACTTATCAAAGTGTTTTTTACTGAACTGATATTCTTTGCAACAGGCTTTCGATGATTTTATTTATTTATTTATTTATTTAAGTAAAAGTTGCCCAACAGGTACAAACCCAATTATAGGACAAACACATATAAATTATACTAAATAGTTACATGCAAAACTTAAGTAATCGAAAGTAACAGTACGGACTACAGTGTTGATGTAGTCAAAAAGAAATATTGTATTTAGTCTTTCTAGTTTACTTAATAAATCAGAACAATCAATTGAATAATCCATTAATTTGTATAAGAATACTAAACTATTTTGCTTCCTACGAGACTCGAGCGATATACAATTGAATGTATTAAGTAGGATAGTGTGATCAAAACCGCGCTCAGGATACACATGATTGACTTTAAATCACAGATATTTTAACATTCTTCTTTGTACGCTTTCTAACATGTTTTTATAATATTCATATATCGGATTCCAAATAACAGAACAGTACTCGATCTTAGTTCTAACAAGAGAATAGTATAAAATTTTTATAGAATTTGGTTGACGAAATGATTTTGTGCTTCGGATAACAAAGCCTAGCATTCTATTGGCAGCTGCTACAGATTCAATAATGTGCTGATTAAAACATAGTTCGCAATCAAACAACACACCAAGATCTTTAATTGTATAACAGCGTGTAAGAGAGTTGCCATTAATGGTATAGTTGTAATTAGTTGGATTAGATTTCCTCGAATATGACATTGCTTTGCATTTAGATGTGTTTAAATGCAACTTGTTTAAACAGCATCACTGGTACAATTCATCTATATTGTACTGCAAAGTCAAACAATCAGTAGTAGACGCAATAGAACTAAAAATCTTTATATCTTCAGCGAACATAAGCAATTCGCAGTTCATATTATATGCGACATCATTAATGAAAAACAGGAAAAGCAATGGTCCAAGGTTAGACCCTTGTGGCACTCCAGACTTAGCAACAAAAGTTTGAGAATTATATCCACCATATGAGACAAATTGCAGTCGGTTCGTCAGGTAAGAATTGAAGAAGGTGATAAGTGGATGACTAAATCCCAGACAGTTTAATTTATTTAGGGCCGGTTCTACAATCCAAGGATAAAGTTATCCCGGGGATAAATACCTTAGAAACGATTATTGTAACAAAGAAAACTATGACAATTATACCTCGGATAGCTTATTCTAAGTATATACTTGTATTGTAGAATCGGCCCTTAGCAATATTCCGTGATCTATACGGTCAAAAGCCTTTGACATATTGTTACATTCGCAATTGCCGATAGTAATTCGGAACATGCAGCCGCACTAGCGCAGGAGAAGGGCGTGAGTGACTTACCTTCCAAACTAAACGATCGAACTCATAGGGCGCCAAGAGGTTTATAGCCGATGTCCCACTTGTTCATTTAAGCAACAAAACCAATAAATTCGCTCAAGGTAGCAATACCAAATAACAATGAAAAACCCACAGAGTGATAAATCGTATAATATTTCCCATAGAGATTTAATCAGGTAACAAGGAGGCATAAAATCATGTTGTAATTACTGGCATAAACATACACAGACAAGACTAACCCAAAAATAAATATATCCCATTAGCAATTATCACAGTGTTAATTAGTTACAAGCTCGACAGGGTGCATTCGAAATCGCAGCTATGCTGATGGCATTTTAAACTAATTTCTACGTGGATTACTTTCCACAGTAAGCTGGCCGAAACAAGTGCTTTAACAACAACCCGGATGCTAAGGGAATGACAGTACGGTGCTGCGTTCCACCATTAATGTGTAATTAAATTGTTATACCACGAGCACCCAACTATTCATCCAGATCTGTATGTAAATTGGGTTTTTAAATACTCTGCTGGTCACTGTTCCAGCTAAATTTTAATTGTTACTCGAAGGCATGGAACAGTTGCACCTTGAAGTTACCATTCGCTCAGTTAATTCTCAAGCAACATGAGCTTCGATAAATTGAAATATAGCACAGCTACAGCTGGCAGTTCGTTTAACACCTGAATACAATAAATTAACTGCGGTCAAGCCGCTAATAAAATCCTAAATGAATTGCTAAACAAATACGGCAAAGCCGTTAAGAATCACAGTGTACAAAAGCCGTTATCTAAATTATCTTAAATGCTCACTAACGAACACAGCGAGGTCGTTTGAAAGTTCGGTATCAATCATAGGTAGTATCACCAAAAATAGCATATCTATATATATCTCAAACCAGAGTCGGCATCACGATGTTGCTACCAAGGTAGAAGGCGGTCATCAACGAAGTCGCAGGATACGACAAACAGAAGCTCGCAATATAGGTTACTCGGAGTTGCCTTGTGCTACCGCTTCGGGGCAAATCCAGCCCGTAACTTGAAGACTAAGTAGATACACAACAAATTAGCGATCGACTAAGAGAGAATGGGATAGCTTACCAGCGAAAAATGCCTGCCTGATTACATCAAAACATGAGGTTGTGAAACCACCAAAATTTGCATGGCTTGTAGCCGACGAGATGGTTAAATAGCTTCTGCCACAAACACTAGGCTCTGTGGGACATCTTTTCGAACCCTTAAACCAGTTCTACCTTCGTTATAGGAGCCGATGCACCGTGAAAACTTTCCAACGACAAACGACTTAATCTTTCGACATGTTTTAACAAAATTCACAAAAGCGACGCTTCCCCATTACGCCATCTCACGACAGCGGCGGAAGTTGGTGCCGATAACATAGAAACCTATATTTCAAATACAAATATTTCAAATAGAAATTAGAAACCTGTATTTCCACTGGAAATGTTTCAAGTAGCGATCTGTATTGTTCGAAAAACAACAAAAGTTGCCTGCAAAGTAGGTGTTTTCGCTCGTAAAAATGCTAAATATATGAGAAACGAATAACTGGTCTCAACTCCCCCCTTTCTTAAAGAGGTTTGACCCTCAAACAACCAAACTACAACCATAAAAACCACGAAAACCCGCACCCCAAAACAACAACTACTGGTGTGGACAGAGGTGACACCCAGAGGACCTCGAAGCCAGAACGACCCACACGACAGGGATCGAGTCTACTCGTCGCTGCGAGGTAGAGAGTGCTGCGCCGGTGAGTAGACCCGTGACGACTCATCGCGGAGCGGTCCCAGACCTGAGAGCCCCCAAACATCATCCCAAGACCACACCAACTACCCGCCCCCTTGAATACTTCCAAAACAAAAAAACCCCGAGGTGGAAGATACCCCGGCAGTTATGGTACTGCTAGACCGAAATAGGACTACAAAAACAAAGAGAACGATCAGGGATCTTCTTTTGACGATCATGAGAAGGTAACCCCGGGAAAAGAGGATCTGAAGAAGATCAGTGAAGCGACAGGCAGAGCCACATTTATGCTCCTCACCAATCATACTGGTTGAGGGTCCCTCCCACACCGCGTACGGAGGGGACAAAGGTCCCTACAACCTTTACCTCATGCACTCTGAAGACTCCATTCACGCTCAAGTAACAAACATACCAGATCAAAGAGAAAGTCAGAAAAATAGGAAAGCAACTCATGGGCCCACCACATTCATACCAAAGACCATATACTCTGAACGAAATGGAAAAGGGATAGGTAAATGTCGAAAGGAAAGAAGGCGAAGAATTAAATGACTACAGAACATAAATGGAGGCCTTGCGTATACAAACAGTTCGTTATTAACAAATACGGCCAGATTATATTAAATACAACTACAGACGCATTCATTAATAAGGGTCATTGATGAACGCTTTTGTATGCATTAACGGAACCCAGAAATAAACGATCAACGGAAAATATTATTAACTGTCAGTTTGACAAAGGGTTTAAGGGGAAACAGAAAGTGTGCAGCAGCGATCCCTACCTAAATGAAATATCCCATTTTCTATGCCTCTAAATGTTCTTAAGAATAACTTATTAGCAAGTAGGAACAATATATATTACTTCGCCATGTGACAATCAATTTATTAAATGGTATAATACATAATTTCAAACGTTCTCAATAACGCAAATTTATATTGCGATATCAACTGAAATTTGTGCGGCGGTGTCCTACAGTCAAAACCCAGCTCGTGCCCACAACTGACGTCACGCGCTGGCGGTTATGTTGGCTTCACCACATTCAGTCAGGGCGCGTCTATAAGCTGAGATAGTCAAAGGTTTGGAGACTCCCTTCTTGCAGGAAGCAAGCTCGCCAAAACCCGAGAGCGTGCCCTAGCAACTTGTCGACCAATGGGGAGGCGACGTGCTCGGCGGTTCAAACCGGTCTCGCCTGCGCCCAGACAGCGCGTGTGATATAAAGGATGGTCTGAAATGGCTATTTTGGGCGGACTGCGCTAATCTACAGGGTGTTCGAATTTAGACAAAACGGGCTAGTATTTCTGAGTATTGGTGTTGAGAAGATCAAATGGTGGGAACGGGTTTGAAATATAGCTAAGCTGCCCTAAGGGCGTGAATGGTTAGTTATATTGCTGTAAGCTGCCCCAAAATGACCTGACAAAATTGTATGTGAGATTTTTTTCAAATTGAAAAAATGCGTTAAATTCATTAAACACTGGAAGAAGGTAGTCAAGAAAACATAAATATGCTTCATCCATTGGATTATTTAAATCATTAAAAATAATTCTCGCTACTTCTGTTTGGTCTTCAAATTCGGCTATGCGAAATAATTTCGTCAGTATATCCCACATGTGTAATACACGATTTACACAGCTGCTCAAACACAGCCATCTAGTTTTGCTAGTTGTCAACATCTTCAATGTTTCGCTATTCATGAATGTTTGAAATTCCTCCAGAATAGATCGTTTTGGGCTTCTTGAAAAATAGGAACTTATGTTGGTGAATACATTTTTCACGTTAGCGGGAAGAATTTCGGTGGCAGCTGATGCTATTAAATGCATTGAGTGGCAGATGCATCCATTTACAATAATATTGGGGTTTTGTCCCTTCAAATATGTCTAAAATATATTTGTATCAATATCATTAAGAAATATTAAAAAAGAAATCATTACCTTGACACTTTCATGTATGCCCATCAACACGTTCGCGTTGTCGGAAAAATAACCAATTATATTTTTTCCCATAAATGAAATTCTTCACCAAAAGATTTTTTAAATATGGCATATAATCCCTTTGCAGTTCCGCTGTCAGCGTTAATTTCTTTAAAATCAAGTAACTGCGTTTTTACTTCATTTTCGGCAGGGTATTTTACCAAAATATACAACAGTCTTTTGTTGCTTATGTCCGTAGCTTCATCTAACAAAATTGACACTTTCTTATCTTTCAGTGTTTATTTTAAATTTTCTGCAATTGTTGGCGACAAAACATTTTGTATAATCATTCTGCATTTGGTTCTTTTTAACGCAATTTTTGTGCAAATTTTGGAGTCTTTAAATATTATTCATGACCGTCATGTGGTCAATAACATTAAAACTTAAATTATGAGCCACAATTAACAAAACGTTCCTCAAAGTCGCGAGTTAAGTTACCAGTCGTGGACTTAACGAAAAAAAAGCTTTAGTTTTAATTAAATGTAGGAGTTAGAAATATGGACAGAGTAACGTTCTGTAAGACACAAATCTATGAACTAACTATAAAAATGTACCAAGGCAGTATATATAATGTTTCTTATCAAAAGGATGGAAATTACTGGTTCAATTGGCGTCATGACACGTTATCAGGGATGATACATTACAGTACTAGCACATAACTCGTTATCAGGGATGACACATTTCATTACTCCTGCGCTCTTAAGATAATTCAAAGCATTTGAATTTCACGTTTTGATTTCTAAAAACTCAAAAGGTTTAGGAATATCTTTTTTAAGAACATTTGCTTTAATATATGCCATGAATTTATCTTGTAAGGCTTGGCGTTTACAATAGATATGCAATAACAAACTTAAGATTACTTTGACAATTATACTTATCATTATAATCGTGGTTATAGAAATATACTGCAAATCTGTTACATTGGCAGATCCAAGTATTTTCTGTATTTCTCCAAGTTGTGATTGGTCTTTAATTAATTCTTTAATATTGATCGGTGTTGGATCTAAACTAGCTATTTTAGTGTGTTTATCACTATCTACATTTAATGCATGAATATTAGGTAAACGGTATAAGGGATTATATATATATATATATATATATATATATATATATAGTAAAATTTTATTTCTTGACTGGGATACGGGTTGGAAAAACTCCAATCTCAGTGCTACGCACAGGTACCAAGCTTTAATGGTTAGATTGAATTAAAACCACTTGTATGTTTCGCCTGACGTTTCGTTTTTATTCAAAACATTATCAAAGGCTAACACCTTGTGGACCAAAACACATGTTTTTTTAAAAGCATGTGAAGATATTCAAATTTGAACAAATTCATAAACAGGGGCAGTAGGCCACCAAGATTAAAGACCTGGGCTGCACATGATATAAATACACTTAGTCATACATCTAGTCGGTTACAAGATGTATGACTAAGTGTATTTATATCATGTGCAGCCCAGGTCTGTAATCTTGGTGGCCTACTGCCCCTGTTTATGAATTTGTTCAAATTTGAACATCTTCACATGCTTTTAAAAAAACATGTGTTTTGGTCCACAAGGTGGTAGCCTTTGATAATGTGTTGAATAAAAACGAAACGTCAGGCGAAACATACAAGTGGTTTTAATTCAATCTAACCATTAAAGCTTGGTACCTGTGCGTAGCACTGAGATTGGAGTTTTTCCAACCCCTATCCCAGTCAAGAAATAACATTTTACTGTGTATGTAACCACACAAGCTGTGAGAGGGACTATCTTTATATATATATATATATATATACAGTGTGAGTCATTTTAATCTTTGGACGCGTTTATCCAGTGAGGGAAGCAAGATGGTGAAAAATACCCCGGGACAAAATTGTTCGGGGTGAAGGGGGACAACTTTTGGCAACAAAATCCACTCCCCCGTACCCACCGCGGGGGGTCAACTTTCAAATTTAAAATGGAACCACCCATTTTTTTCATGGATTCGGGTTCCTGATAAAGAAATATGAAATTTTTGTCGAAACAATTTTTAATGAAAATTCTTTCTTCGGTCAGTTTTAGCGCATCTCACAATCCCACCCTGGGCGTTACCCAGCAACAACGACGTGGACGTGGTGGGATTTTGTTCCCATCGGGGTGCTTTCTTCGCGTGAGTCCCCTTGCCTCTCACGTACTGGTTGCTTTTTTCGCGTGAGTCCCCTTGCCTCTCACGAAATGATGAATTGCACTCCTACGCGTTGAGCAATTATTCGAAATTCCCACCGTTATTCTGAATACATAAATGCAATCGCCTTTGAAAATGCTCGACCGTACTCAACAATACCCTACGCGGTATTGCTGCACAAGCTACTCGGATTCGCTCCATCATGTCTTCTCTGGTCGTTGGAGTTCGGCTATTTACCACAATTTTGAGGTATCCCCACAAGTAAAAATCAGGAGATGTCAGATCTGGTGATCGCGCAGGCCATGCTCTGGAACCTGCTCGACCAATCCATCTCCGGGGGAACTGGAGATTTAGGTAATTGCGGACAATACGCGTATAATGTGGTGGTGAACCGTCCAGTTGAAGCCATAATCTACGCCTTGTTTCAAGGTCAACATCTAACAATCCGGGCAAATGATCTCGGAGAAAAGATAGAAATATCTCCCCAGTTACATTAACCTCAAAACAATAAGGCCCAATCAAGTACCCGTTGGCGATGCCACAGCACACGTTCAAGCTCCAGCGGTGCTGATGGTCCACCGGCCGATACCAGTAAGGCTGCACCTCCGACCAATAATGACAATTATGTCGATTCAATCCGCCGATAGTGTTGAATGTCGCCGCGTCATAGGACATCACATAATCAAAGAATCGCTGATCAGCTTGGATCATTTGCAACGCCCACTGACAGAACTGGACGCGCATCCTCATATCGTACTCTGATAGCTGCTGGGTTAATGTGATGTGGTAGGGGTGAAAATTTCTGGCTTTCAAGATGCGTATTACCGTTCTTTGTGAGATACCCATTTCTCTTTCGATCTGGCGACTACTTATGTGCGTATTGATATGCACAAGAGCTAATACGGTGACAACACGCGCGTCATTTTCATCATAGACGTGACGTGGGCGTTGCCGACGTAGACGCCTTTCTCTAGCTCGTTGAAGGAGGTTCCGGATTGTCACCTCACTTGGATGTCTTCTGTCAGGATACCGGTCTGCATAAAGCGCAGCAGCAGCTGCGTAATTCAGAAGACATTCGCCCAACACTAAGATCATGTCTACAATTTCCGAAGGTGGATAATCGGACATATTGGGTGAAAAAATTACACCGAAGCGATCAAGCAAAGTGTACTGAAAATTTTTCGCAAAACAATGTTGAGAATGTCGTGATTAAAATGACCAGAGCGCAGGGAAGAGCCACTACGGGAGGCGAAATTGAGAGAGCATCGCGAAAGCGGGGCGGAAGCGTCAGTTGGTTGGAGAGCCGGCTGAGGCTGGTAGGAGTTGTAGACGGCGCGCGCAACTTTGGTGAGAGAAAGGCTTGCTGCTCTTGTGCCTCTTGTTCTGTGCAGAAGGAGAGAATAAGACCGAAACTCGCACTTTATTTCCATGCGTTCTGCGATTAACTAAGTACTCTCAACTATGTACATCACGAGCGTAGGTCCAATCTAACGTTCTGGGACCTCAATCCTAGAAATTTTTGTCATTTTGGTGAAGCATTGACAATTTTATGACTGTAGACCTGGTAACTCCATATCGAGCGCTAACAATCATATGTGCTGTTTCGGGAAAATATCCATTCACTGTAGTTCTTAAATAGGGCGGGGGGTCATAATTCTGACCGAAGAAAGCATTTTCATGAAAAATTGTTCGTACAAAAATTTCAAATTTTTTTATCAGGAACCCGAATCCATGGAAAAAAATGGGGGATTCAATTTGAAAGTTGACCCCCCCCCCGCGGGGGGAGTGGATTTTGGTGCCAAAAGTTGTCCCCCTTTACCCCGAACATTTTGTCCCGGGGTGTGTTCACCATCTTGCTTCCCTCACTGGATAAACGCTTCCAAAGATTAAAATGACTCACCCTGTATATATATATATATATTGTAAACAATGGGGACATTTAAGATGGCGAAAAATGCCGCGAAAATAAGGCCACTTTTTATTTTATTTTATAACATCTGCATTAAAAAAACCTTGTTTGACATTAATAATTTTGCAAAAATTTGCAGTAGAATTTGAATTATATAGTTATAGGCAGTTTGAAGACCTAAATATATAAATTGGTTTGAGTCCAAGCTAAGATTTGCTCATTACTGTTTTAGAGTCAAATTCATAGAAGTTAGACAAATTTTTAAAGCAGTTAACAGCTTAAAATGATGATCAAAAGGGTTTGAAATCACTATTGCTTTAAATTGAAGGCTGTATTTTGATTATTTCTATTTAATTTTTGAAATTTATTACAAAATTCTGAAACATAAGCAAATACATCATTTTATGCATACTACGTTCTTCCAATTTGTAATCAAGTTGATTTTATATTTAGAGAGATATAACTAAATTTTTCTAAACAGAGACCAACCTTAAGCTTGGTCTTATGTCTATGAATAATTCGACCCTTTAAAACTATGTTGTTGGGTTTATAATTTGTTTAAAAAATACACACACTTTAATACGTGAAAAGGTGCTTACTTCATACTTGTAGTTGATTAAAGGTGTAGATTTCCTCTGGGTTGGTCGTACAGGTGATGTCGATGATCAGGAACTCCTCGATGGAGCAGGTGTCTTCAATAGACTGATGTCTTCAATAAACTGGACCAGTAGTTGGCGGTGCTTCTCCTTGGCGATGTTTGTCCTTAAAGTTGCTTTGCTTCTTACCGGTGTTAATTAAGTTTTAGGAATACTTGGTTAAGTATTAAAATTCCCCAAAGCACAATTTTTGTTTTTTCCAAAAAAAATTCATAGTGCCCTTTTGTCAAGTATCCTACCGACTGCGCCAGTTAAGTTGTCAGTCGTGGACTTAACGAAAAACAACTTTTTATTCTACTACACAAAAGCTATAATTAAATGTAGGAGTTACAAATTTGGACAGAGTAACGTTCTGCAAGACACAAATCTATGAACTAGCTATAAAAATGTACAAAGGCAGTATATATGATGTTTCTTATCAAAAGGATGGAAATTACTGGTTCAATTGACATAATGGGGATTTTATACAATCTTATCAAATACAGCATATGACACCTTATCAGGGATGACACATTACATTACTAGCACATCAGTCGTTATCAGAAATATTAGATTACTCGCGCACGTCACATCCATGGATTCGGCAGTAGTTTTCATCATGCTCTCAATCTTTACGTTGGATTTTATAAGTTTTCATTTCTTTATGTGGTTATTCGAAAACGTATGAGCCACAAGATAGCTGGATTTTGTTTTTGAAATGACGTTATACGCTTTACAATTCGCCTGATTTCCGTTTTTTAACAGGTTCAATTTTGGATTTGTTAACCATTTCTCGGAAAAATATTGTTGACGCGACTTTTTTTAAGATAGTCCGGACTGATCACACGAGCTTGTGCTTGGCTGCGGATCCATTTTTTTTTGGCAAGTAATGCACGTATGTGATTACTGGTGTTTATTTTTAACCCACGCTTATTCGATCATGCAACACAAAGAACTAAACTAGTAATATTGGAAATTTCAAAACAACAATGTTCAGAGTTTTATGTTTACACAGCTTATTTGAGACCCTCGTGCCCTCTTCTCTCTTAAATAGAAACATAATCTGTTAATGAGTTTGTTTGTAAGTTAAAAAATAAACACATCCACGTAAAAGAAATAAACACATTCCTTCACGTACGATACCTACATCTTCCAAATAAGAGCAGGATTGTCATATTTCCTTGCTTAATAAATTTTCAAAATATTTAATTACTTTAATTTATTAATTAGTTCATTGTTAAATTAATTTTTTTAGAATAAAATTTGAAACAGCCAAATTCCGCTACAAAATGGGACACGGCCGCTACCCACCTTAAAAATCGATACGGTAGCGGAATTCCGCTACGGTTGGCAACATTGCTTAAAATCGAGCTAACGAGATGTGTCAGCAATCGCTTCGTGCTGGCGCGCTGATTCAACAGGTGCCTTCGGACGCGTAATTGCCCGTCGTAGTTATTGCCCAATAGGGATGTGCTAAAAAAAACCGATTTTGGAATCGATTCAGAATCGGTTTGTTAAAAATCGATTCATTCAAATAATCATCTATAAAAAATCGATTTTCAAAAAATCGATTCACTTTTCAGGTTTTTACTAACTTTTAGATATAAATAATAAAAATCACTATTTTTAAATTAATGTTTATTTATAAGTGCACATGAAAATAACCAAGTCTAAATGGAACAGCTATATCTAAGTCCTAAACCTAAATCCTAAAGTAAATATTAAATTGTAACATTTTAACTTAATTAAATGAACGTTTATTTTTAAGCAAAAGTAAATAGACATGAAATGAAAATAACAAAAGCTAATTGGTAAAGATAATATATATGGTAAAACTTTACCTTTTCTTAATTACAAAATCCATTCAGAAAAATCTAAAGAATTAAGAAAAAGTAATTTGGAAAGAGTTTTACCCTTTAATCGGTTACGGCTTTGCGTAATAATACTTCCTGCTTTGGAAAAAGTCTCTCCGAAGGTACTGAAGTTCCTACTATAGATATGTAACGTTTAGCTACTATCGCCATATTTTTGGCTGTGTGTTTATGGTTTGTCCAAAATTTAATAGGATCATCACGCAAGGGTATAACATTTAGATTTAAATATAGTTTCAAATCTATTGATAGTTGGCTACTACCAGAGAAAGAAGCCGAAGCATTTGCTGAGTTAGTGATTACTTCACTATGGTAGGACCAAAGTCCAGAAACCGCTGCCGTTTCTGTAGCAGTTTGAACAACATCTTCTCGATCACTACTGTCAAGCTCTTTCATAGCTTTATCAACATTTCGGATTGTTGCAGAACAAGCAATGGGATTTGAAAAATGTAGATTCTTAAATCGGGGGTCCAAAAGTGTAGCCATCGCCAACAAATGTACCTGCTCGATTTTATTAAATAGTTTATTAATTTCTACTAAAAGTGATTGTTTCAATAATTTTCCCTGTTGTGTAACTGGTAAAATTTTATAAGTTATTTTCCAAACAATGTACAAGAGGTATAATTTTGCTAGCTGTTAAATACTTACTCCCACACATATCTCTTGTAGCTTCTTGGAGTGGTTGCAAAATATTTAACATATCTTTAGCTATTTCGATGTCTGTGGCACTTGGAAAAGGGGGCGATAAAGGATGTTTAATTAAAATTGGTGCAATAAATTCCATTAATTTAAGAAATCGTTCTAACATATAATATGTTGAATTCCAGCGGGTACTTCACTTTGGATCAATTTCAATTCGTTTCCATCTGGTTGCAGTTTTCTAAGCTCATCTGAAGCTGATACACTTTGCCTACAATACGTTACTATGCGTTTAACGCAATCTATAATTTTTTTGTTATCAGGCTCTTCCAAAACCTTTTCTGGTATTAAATTTAGGGTGTGTGCAAAACACGGTACCGGCCTGTTTTTTCCATAGCTAAGGTGTACAGCCTTTACTATGTTAGGAGCATTATCAGTGACAACAGCAGTTACTTTTTCATCTGAAATTCCCCACGCTTCTAATGTAATTTGGAGTTGGTTGGCTAAATACTCTCCAGTATGAGATTCATTTAATTCCACCACTCCAGTATCTACACTTTGTTCGTGATGTAAAAAATGTACTGTCACTCCTAAATAACTTTTAGTGGTCATAGTCTCCGTCCAGACGCCCGTCGTAACAGTAAGTGATGCCACATTTTTAATTTTTTCTTTAATGCACCTTGCTAATACCTCATATTTTCCCACAACAGTTTCGAAATTGATTTGTGGCCTGGTATCTTGTACAGGGGAGCAGCTATATGAAATGCATATTTAAATCCCTCCTTTTCTGTTCCACATTTGCTCAATAGGATTCAGGTCGGACGATACAGCAGGCCGTAGCATTCGATTTATACTTTGGGTTTAAATATACTCATTATACGTGGCCTGTGAGGTCTTGCGTTATCATCAATGAAAATGAACTCGGGACCAACATTTTCAGAAATTTGTGAAACAATCGGTTGTAGAATTCTTTCTAAATATACATTTGCTGTCACAGTTTCATTGAAAATAATAATCACGGAAATCAGTACTTATTCCAGCCCAAACCATCAGGTAGGGTCCTCCAAAAGGTACATAATCGACTAAGGCGTTTTCATCAAATCTTTCGCCCGATCTTTGCCAAACCCGCCATCTTCGGTCATCTGGATGCAAACAGAACTTGGACTCGTCGGTAAATAAACATCTATTCCATCCACATTGTCCCAATTCTGGTGGTCCAAACTAAATCTTAATCGGTTTCTTCGATAGTGCTTTGTCTATCTCGGGTGTTTAGCTGGATGTCTGGACCTCAGACCTGCTTCTCGGAGCCTATTTCTAATGGTTTGTTGAGCAAACTGCACATTACTGACCTCTTGTAATTCTCGTCGCAATTGAGTAACATTAATTGTCCTGTCACGAAGCGCGCGCCGCAGGATGAATCTATCATTAGCCCCTGTAGTAGCTCTCTGTCTGTCGCCACCATGAGTATAATTCGGTGTATTATTTTGCCGATACCCTTACCCTATTAACTTGACGTTTTTAATTCCAAGCATATTTGCAGTTCTTCTTTGTGAAGTTCCCGCCTCTATCAGGCCAATCAGGCTGTTTAATATAGCTTCATTTAGACGCACCATGTTGGCAAAAAATGTTTGGTTTACACCAAATGTCAAACACATTTTCGATATTGTGTTTAAAGGCAACTTTGAAATTTAATATAGTCATATAAAATGCAAGGATTAAGAAACAAAATAATATTTCTCATACTGCAGATAGAAACGAAAAAAAAAATTATAGGTAATACATTATACTAAATATTCATATAAAATCAAAGTATGCAGGGTGTTCTGTTAAAGCCATGTACTTAACTAAATATTGTGGAAATAACACAAGTACGTTCAACACCCTGTATAAGCGTTTTGTTAGGATTGTTCAGATTTTTTTAAAGTTTAATCAAAGCTGGAGGATTTTCCTCCAAATCTGCGACAACTTGATCAACATTAGATAATTCTTAAGCATTCTAGAGCATTTTTAAATCTAGCCTTTTGTTTTGGTGTCCCATTTCAAATTTTGGCGAGTATAGAAGTTAAAAAAAGCTGTAAGGGGTCATCTTGCATCTTTGATATATTTATACTCGTAAAAAGTTATTATCTCTGGTTTTTGAGCATTATTGAGTGCCATTGAACAACTAGTAAGTTACCTCTTACTTCTTCCGATAGTGCCGACAGACGTTAGGTTATGACTATCCAACAGCACGTGAGCAAGGGGATACTGGTAATCCAGTTATCATGGGCGACGTTGCGTCCACTGCCAGTTATTGGTACTATATGCCTCTTGACAACTTCGCCCGTTGTTTGAACTATCTGGTTGTAAGGACCTGCTGGCCATTTCCCTAAGTGGATTTCCATGTTTAGCACATAGAAAGTTCGAGCATTAACGAGTGCAAAGACCTTTATACCATACTTCACATGTTTATTTCGCAAGTATTGACGAAACGAGCACCTGCTGCGAAATCCTCACAATTTCTTATCTATAGTAGTATACTCAGCTACTGAGTAGTAGCATGCATCTTATTACAATATACTCAAAAACTCACACCTGTAGAGATATTCCACACCGGAAATTTTGCAACCCAGTTCCATCGTTACTCCGCAAATCATCGGTATGTAAGTGAGATTTCAGTACTCCCGCATAATACAGAAGCCCGAAGAAAACCTTTATCTTCTCTAATTCAGTGTTACAAAGGTCCACTGTACCGAAATGTTGCTATTAACCCAGGGTTACACTTGCCTTACCTGCAATTCCTTAGCTTACAAGGTGCAGTGCTCACGATCTTGGAATACCACAAAGAGTTCTTATTCTTTTATTTATTAAATAAACTTCGATGTGACTGAAGTGGAAATGGATTCTTATCAGGGTTATTGAGATTTACACACAATTGCTAGCTTTCTAGACAACAATTTAAGCTTCAAACGCGGGTTCTTAGGGGTCAATCAAATCGAAGGGATAATATTGCTTTGATGTTATTTTTGTCTCAAATCATTTCTTACATGGGTGCAACGACATTTAAGAAATTCGCGGGCTATTTATCATGAATATATTTTGGGTAGTAGATGTTAACAAAAATTTTGTGTATTGGCCGAAATCGAAGGTACACTATCCTCGAACGCAACCTGATTTATATTGACTGCTTGGTGCTCATTATTGTTGGCCTGATGTTGAGCATTTTGATTTCTGTTATGGTAATAGAACTGTAGCATCCTACGATATGGAATCGTTGCATTATTCCTTCCCTGTGACCTACATTATTTTCATCCCCGTTAACATTATTGTGACCCTATCCTGTTGATTAAAGCCAGTTCTTTGATTGTACCACTTTGCTGCTGTTTGGTGTAATTGGAATTATATCCTCGGTTAAAACCCCTATTGAACCTTCTTGGGCCATTATACCTATTCCCATACTGCCCATGGCTGTTGTTTTGGTTCGTGTCTTCCTGTATCCTACTCTCCTGATTACCTGTTATATTCCCTTGGTTCCATGATATATTTTGTCTATTTTTAATCTCGTCCCACATATTATACTTATTTTCTAAGGAGATTAACAAACCGTTGGAACGTGCCTATATCCTCCATTATGACTTTCCCCCTTATCTCGTCATCAAAATGTGCTGCCAATTGTCTGATTAATATCGATTCTTCCATTCTGGGTTCGAATTGCTGATACAGGTTAAATTTTTGATGTAGGTATTGCTCCATAGTATTATAAAAATTTTGCTTGCTATATTTAGCCTCGGCTAGTTCTAATTTAACCATTTATTGTTCACGGAGTCCCCAATAGTTCCCCAAGAACATTTTTTTAAACTGCTCGAAATCGTAACATTGGTCCTCGACAATCTCGAACCATATACCTGCTTCCTGTTTTAACCCATTAATTCCCAAAATTCAATTTTTGACTTATAATCCCAAAATTAAGTTCTGGGGGTTGTTAGCATACTATTTAATATTTCCATTATCTATAATTTAAAGCAATTAGTGAAAGACGAAAGTTTTAAATAAAGTTTATAAAGAAAATATCCAAATTTATTTGAAAATAACGTCTAATTAACACTTTCAAATATACATTGTAATTATAAACTTCCTAGTAACGTAGAAAATAACAATACAAGTTTTATTGTATATGAAAACTCAGGAAACAACCATCATCTGGATGAAACCCAAACTGACATTTTATACATCAACATTTTGTGCATTTTCCACATTTTCCGCATCTTCTTTGTGTAGAAACTTTTTCTATAAAGTGCGACAAATTCGCTAAGCGAATTTATTTTGCAACTTGATTTGACGATGTTGGTCGGAGACCGCGAATTTTTCAAAATCAGGAGCAGCAGGCAAAACTTGGGTTATACTTCTAATGAATTGAATTAGGCTGATGTTTTTGCTTGCATTTCTATAAAGAAGCCACAAATTGAGGCAAAACCTAAATAGCGGCCAATACCATTTCTTTGAGCGAATCCGTACGCGGTAAGTCCTCTCTGCTTGTCAAATAAGTCAACTCCACCCATTCCTTTGTTATAGAAGTTTACTAAGGTAGGTTGGGATACAGAAATGACTTTTCGTTCTGATTTGGACCACCTATTGCACGTACCCTCAGATCGTCATAAATTTGTTCCCATAGTGACCTCATTATTATCGTTCCATCGTATAAGAGTAATTTCACTACCCTGTTCTTGAAAAGCATGAAAAAACCTCGTGATTCCTTCTTCATCTCTTTTAGCGGAGCTCGTTCTACTCTTATCTTTTCGAATTGTGCCTATACAATAGATTTTCTCAACTTTTAGTTCTTCAAATAATGTCAAAGACGTAAAATAATTATCAATATAGATTGTAGAATTAGGTGGCCAAAATCCAACACACAATTTTTCTGTGGCAGAACTACCTAACGGTTTGCCTTGCTCTTTGTCTCTTGCTCCAGTATAAGGATAGAATGATACTAAATACCCATAATGTGTGGCTATGCACTACCACTTATACCCATAACGAATGGGCTTTCCACTGATCAACTCCTTCATGGAATGATGCCCATAGTAAGATTCCATCGCTTAATCTAGAGAAAAACTAACACCCAATGGCCTAATAAATTTTTGGAAAGATCGGTTAAAGTGATCTATTAGAGGCTTTAGTTTGTATACCTTATCATTCTTATCAATTTTGGTATTATCGTTGACGTGCAAATACCCAAATCTATTGCGGCTCATAGTTTTGCTAACAGCAAAATTGTAGGTGTCGTTCTTGGTTTTCCAATACATTCTTCTCGATGATAGCTGATTATATCCGGATAAGATTAAAATTTCAAAATACTGATAATGGATAAAGTCAATCGTCCTCCTACTTAGATCTTTTTCGATCCATGATCTTGGTGGTTTATCAATTTTTTCTTATTTGTGGCAGATATAGAAGGTTGGATTTTGCTTACAGAAGGCTAAATTTTTCTCTTTCTTGTTGTCGATGTTGAAGGTCGGGATACACTACCAATAAGTTCAAATGTCTTCGTTTTTGTGGTCAGTGTTGAAGCATGGGGATCACTTTCAGGAAGTCCAATTTGTGCCTTTCCTGTTGTCGACGTTGAAGGTTGGGGATCACTTTCAGGAAGTTCAATTTGTGTCTTTACTGTTGTCGACGTTGAAGGTTGGGGATCACTTTCAGGAAGTTCAATTTGTGTCTTTACTGTTGTCGACGTTGAAGGTTGGGAATCGATGCCAAAACTCTGTTTTTTTTTTCTTTTTTACAGTCGTTTCAGAATTAGATATTTCCATAATTTGCGAAAGCATGCCTCTGCCAGTATCCCTAAATTGATACAGCGGACTTTCATCGTCACTGGGAGCGTCATTCTTGTCAGAGTGGTCTCCATCGGCAGGAGGATAAAGAACAAATTCAATTTCTTGGGCTTCGTCCATTTTACCGGAAATTTCATCGTCATCAGATAAATTTTATAGCATATTTAGCAATTCTTCAGCATCTCTTGGGTTGCTTTGATTATAGAGACGCTTATACGCCATGATGCAATGTAAGAAATAAGTAAATACTATGTAACCAGCCAACGATGAGCCCTGCGTCATCGTTACACGAAGTTAGAACAGAAATAGTTTTCTCTATGCATCACTCTCGTTATTTACAAGTGCGCCAAGGATAGCATTACATTAGCACGTCTCTGGGTGTTTGGAAATGGATTTGACTAGCGCAGTATGTGTCTGTAAAATACAGTGTTGCCGACCTTCATTATAAATCCCTAGACCAAATGAAGGCATTATCAGTAAACAATAAAAATAACTACTGTCTATTCATTTCCAAGGTAGAGCGCGTCAAAACATTGGTTTCTGCGTGATAAACACGTGCCTGCCTCGGCAACTGCATTAGATTGGTCCGTCTCTCGTATATTGCAGCGTCTGCACAGGTGCGGATTGCATGACAGTTAAGCTGGCGATCGGGTGGATTAGGACGTTTTGATATGTCAAGCACCGATACCAATAACGAACTATTCGTGAATACAAAAACTCTCCGACATTCTTGGCGCCTAAAACAAATCAAAATCGTCAGAAAGATGTCGATGCCATAGACGATTTCGACAAAAATGTGAGATCCCGTTCGTCGTGTGAAGCTGATACTGCCCTGTTCAATACAGCGATCACGTGAACAGCGCGTGCAATTGTTTACTCGCGCTCTATCTTGGAAATGAACGGACTTTACATATTGCTACGAACAAAGTTGTTTTAAACCAATATGTACTTTTTGTTCTTAATCTTGTTAATCGCCATAAAACCTACCTTGTTGTAGATATTTTCTTGTATATAATTGTTCACTCGGCTAGCTCAATGTTACTCTTAATCTGCAGGGTAACTGTTGTATTATATTTGACAAGACACTTCAGTCTATTACAATGTACTTAAAAAACTTAAATATAAAATATTTCAGCAGATAATATTTAGATTTTATTAATATAACCAAATGTAACCTTTAAATGACAATTATCATATTTGTTCTCTAATCCTTTAATATAAAAGTAATTGTTAATGTTTATTTTGAAGTTGCTGGTACTTTTGACAATTTAAACAAATTTTACTGATGACACTTCCAATAAATAAGTTAGGGTTGCCATATTTCCAAAAACAAAAAGCGGGACACCAAAAGAAATTTTTAAAAAAAGAAACGAACAAATTATTTTTATTGAAAAAGAACATTTTTACGAACAATACAAAATTTATACATACATAATATTTGTAAATTACTGTTAACTACTTACTATTATTTGAATCTTTATTCCAGTCATATTTAGTTGCGTTGGTAATATTACTAAGTAAGCAATTATTTTCTTCCTTCAACAAAAAATCGTGAAATTCGTTACAGGACATATTAAAGTTATATAAAACCATTAGTATATATTTTACAGAAGATACTTTTAGTCTGTTTCTCTCTGCAGTCCATTGTGCAGTCATAAGCGAAAATATTCTTTCAACTTTTGCATTATGACTCGGTATGCTGAAATAAAATTGACATAACTTTAAAAACTCCGAGTACTGTTCTTCGCTTTTACAAAACTTTAAAATACTTAACCATTTTTCACTAGCATTCGTGTTTCTGCAGAATTATAAAAGTTGTTTACTTCATTTTTGAAATTAAGTATTTGGTGTGCATCTAATAGTGGACACCTTCCTGTGTCCTAAAGCTTCTTTCAGTTCAAATAAAATATCATACACTCCTACTACTGATATTTTATCCTGCTCAATTTTTGCAATATTGCTGTGAAATAAATGCATCTGAGAATGAATAAATCACATATATATTTCTCCCAGTGGATTCTTAAAAAGACGTTTTCAAAAATTTTGGTGAGTTTTCTATTGATAAAAAGTAAGACTTTAGTGCTTCATGTAACTGAAGTATTCTTTCCACTGCTGGAAATAAACTCAGCCATCTAGTTTGCGAGTGATTTAATATGTTCTGATATGTGACATTAACGAATTCACAAAATTCATGCAATTTATGCACTCTCACAGTGTAGATAGAAAAATAATTATAAATCTTTAGCACAATCACTTCAAAATCTATAATTAATGTATCACTTGCTACTTGAATAGTGTTATGTACGATGTGAGCAGGACAGCCGATTCCTATCAAATTTATGCCTAAATGATCTTTGAGTCGAGTGAAAATGTTGTTTCCTTCTTTTCTGGCAACACCACCAAAGTTAGTATTGGTATTATCACCTCCAAAGGCTATAACCTTTTTTGAGATACTAAAAACTTCCAGTGCACGTAGAATATATTCAGTTATGGTAGCAGAGGTTTCATTCGGTTGTTCTTGGAATTCAATCAGCTTAGATTGAATACCATCATCTTTGTCGAAGAACTGAATAAGTAAAGGAAATATTTTATGATAGCCTTTATTGCTGGAATCTGTACTGATACTAAGAAAATTAATGTTCTCGCATGTTTTCTTAATTAATTCGGTGGAATAAGGCGCAAGTACGTTATTAATTATTGCTTCTGTTTTGGTTTTTGCACTTGAAAATTTATTGGCAAGTTTAGAATCAGCAAACGTTTTAGAAATATAATTTATTAGTGCAAGAAGTTGAATTATATGAAATGTGGTGTTTAACCGTATGATATGCAAAAGCTCCTTCAATAGCAGCTACAGTTTTAGCATCCTTGGTATTATTACCAATAAAATAGGTGGGCAATTTTGTAGATGAAGAACTGCTACTCAATGCATTTTTGTGTTTGTTTGTTGCAAAATGCTTTGTAATGTCGCTTTTTCCCACCATGTGATATTGAAAAGTTTGAACTAAAACAAAAAATGTTGCACTTAAACTATCAATTTAGGATTTATTTATAGTAGGTGTCAAGAATACTTAGAATTAGCTTTAAAAACAATACCTGCATAACATACAATACGCTTCGTCGTCGTACCGTCCTTTCCTAATGCTAGGAAACTCTTTGGTCATAACGTCGCTAAATTTTACTTTCCTCTTTGGCATTGTAGCAAATTTTGAGCAATAAACACTGTGCACAACCGAGACCGTCGATGCACGTTCCACAACACAAACCTACAATATTATTAATTTGATTATTTCTACACTTTACAGTAGTTGAATACTCCTACTGCGTTAAATATCTACACGTCAAATATTCTACTGATAAACTACTCAACGGCACGTTCGGAAGTTTAGATTTCAAGTGCGTTCCAAAATGTGATTTCATTTAATTGACTATTACAAACGTAGAGCGTAAATTTGTTGATTGAATTTATAGCAAAAATCGGGACAAGCGGGACAAATCGGAGCATCATTATTTAGCGGGACTCTCTGTTTAAAATCGGGACAATCCCGCTAAATCGGGACGTATGGCAACCCTAAAATAAGTAAATGTATAAACTTTAGGTTTACAAAACCATTCTTACTTTATAAATCTAAATTAAACGAATTTAGAATTTCTATAGGCCTGTTTTATCTTTTGAATTTATATTGTTCGTAGCTCAGTACTGAGAATTGATTTGAAATGGACTCACTGTGCGTTTTTCACTTTTGTTGCCACGTGTCTGCAATCATCTCTGCTAGAAGTTGCCCCTGGAACTCGCTTGATTATTCAGCTTCTGTGTTGATCTCTTCAAATTATGATGATAGCTCTTTTACGTATATAATATGCACTAATAATCACTTTTAACAAAGTTTTACGTAAATTATAAGAGTTCATTAGTTCTACTTTAATACTGGAAGAACATTTTAACATCTGTCACAATTTATTAAAATTTTCTACCCGCCAGCTTATCATTTTTCAAAAACTTAAACAATTGGTTATTCCCTCTCTTCTCAAATGAACAATAAATAATTTTAAACAGTTGAAACCACTTGCTTTGGGTAATTAAGCCCATTCTATTGTCAATTGAGCTTCAAAAACAGTGCATTAAATGAACATTTATACGTTATTCATACAATACTGATTTATATTATATTAATTGACTTTCTCTTATTTTTCCAGGTGTTGTACCAATCTTGACCAGTTTTAAGTGATTCAACCTTTTATAGAATATATTTTTTTCACCATTTTATATCATATTAGCAAAACTATTTGGAAAAATATGGGGCGATATTGATACGGAAATGATATATAAATTAGTTAAATTTTCACATATAATCTCATAAGAGCATTAATTCTTTCCGGAAATTTTTTTGAGTGCGTTCCAACAACTTCGTATTAATTTGCCCGAGCGGGACGCGAGGGCAAATTAGGACGTTGTTGAATGCACGAAAAATAATTTCCTGATATGAATTAATGCTCGAATGCAGATTCGGTAAGAAAATCGTAACGACAGAAACCCTCAAAGTTAGGATGGTCTACCTACAAAAAATTTCCAAAACATTTTTTTGTTGTCTTGGATACGGCTCGTGAACTAATTTTTCTATTGGTCATTAATGAGTGTCGTACGATTTTCACATATAATCTCATAAGAGCATTAATTATTTCCGGAAATTTTTTGAGTGCGTTCCAACAACTTCGTATTAATTTGCCCGAGCGGGACGCGAGGGCAAATTAGGACGTTGTCGGAATGCATGAAAAATAATTTCCAGATATGAATTAATGCTCGAATGCAGATTCGGTAAGAAAATCGTAACGACACAAACCCTAAAAAGAAGTAATGTCTACCTAGAAAAAATTTCCAAGAAATTTTGTTGTCGTCTTGGTTATGGCTAGTGAACTAATTTTTCTATTGGTCATTAATGAGTTTCGTACGATTTTCACATATAATCTCATAAGAGCATTAATTCTTTCCGGAAATTTTTTTGAGTGCGGTCCAACAACGTCGTATTAATTTGCCCGAGCGGGACGCGAGGGCAAATTAGGACGTTGTTGGAATGCACGAAAATAATTTCCGGATATGAATTAATGCTCGAATGCAGATTCGGTAAGAAAATCGTAACGCCACAAACCCTCACAGTTAGGTTGGTCTACCTACAAAAAATTTCCAAGAAATTTTTTTATTGTCTTGGTTACGGCTCGTGAACAAATTTTTCTATTGGTCATTAATGAGTGTCGTACGATTTTCAGGATTATTTATAATCTTTCACCAATTTTTTTAATAAAAACTGGAATTATAGGCAACTTTGTATGCGTCCATAAACATATGATGAACATCTGATCTGTCCACATTTTTTTAGGGTATTTGTCATATAAATGTTTTTTGACAGTTTTGTAGTAGTTCACTAACAATAAGAGGCAGTTCTTTCCAGGGTTAATAAAAAGTGTAATTGCACACAGTTCAAGCAATTGTTGCTGAATTTATGGAACTATTTCAAGAAGGGAAAAACGGTGGGCATTTACTTCATTTATTTTGTGTGCAGGAGGTATGATAAGTTAATTTATTGTTTATGATCTTTTGTACAATGGTTTGTCTATTGCGGCGAGCGGCTGAGACTTGGTATGTCTACTGTTAAAATGGCGAAGACTCATAGAAGTAACCAACTAGTTTTATCTAGTCCTGGTATCTACAAAGTGGTCCCGCAAGAAATCGAAAACTGCAGGCGTAGCAGATTCTTCTAAACTGGTCATCAGAGAAACTATATATGTATAAGATCCATGGAGAAGGTCTGATGTTTATTTGATTTTATAAACTCTAGCTTTATATTTATTTCAGAAAGAAAAACATATTACTCTCAATTATTTAAATTATGAGCTTCAGGAGTAGCAACATATAAAATAGGCAAAAGTAGTTTAAACATTGTTCTACATGACGTTGGATTTAAATTTCTCAAAGACGAGCACTTTCAGCGTACCACCACAACCAACAGCCAAACAACCTGACCACCTACGCTGCACACCAGCATCTATGGATTTCTACAAATGAACTGTGTCTGAGAAACTAAGAAGGAAATTAATCAGTTAGAACTTCGAAAAGCAGCTGGACCAGATAGCATATCATCGCTATTCAGTTTCTACGCTTCTAGCACAGCACATTTCCTGGACTCCTTAAACAGACTATTTCAAACATCAGAAGAATACCTACAGAGTGGAAGGACGGTCTCATTATCAGACTGCTAAAGAATCTAATCTGGCTGAGTGTCGAAATTGGAAAAAGATCGCTCTTCTTAACCATCGAACCCACCCTTCGCAATGAGCAAGCAGATTTCAGACCCCATGGCTTAGTGAGGTTATACGAATACATCTTAACGGCTAATCGAATACTTTCTTCTCTGTTGAGTTTCATCCCTGTACGCTCCAGTAACCAACACTCATGTAAAATAAAATTTAATAAATATTATTGAAAAATGTTGTTTGCTTAATTTCAATTAAAATCTAAAAGAAAGCTAAAATCACCTAACCTCAGAAAATCATCTTGTATGTCAGCTCTGTAAACGTCAGTTAATTGTCAAACTATGAATGCTGACAGACACCATTGATGACCAGGGCTCTTGTTTCGTCGGATGTATAGTACTAATTGCAGAAGGCACTAATTGTGAAAAAGCAATATCAACAGTACGTTGCACTCTTTACTGCCCAGCGTATTTTGAATTGTACGCAGACTTTAGGATAACCTAAAATTGCAACTTCAAGAATTCAAGGTCTGAGGCTGATAAAATACGTTGCTTTATGCTATTCTTTAAATGTATTTTACAGCAGAAAGTAACGGTGGTAATTATAAACTATGTAATAAAATATTACTCACTACACAAAATCCACGTTCACTATTTGCACCAAGACTACATTTTTCACGATTTGGCGCTAACTAAAGCAAAATGTCAACAATATTTGGCACTTTATTAAGGTCACTAAATTATGTTAGCTACGCTAACATGAATCCCGGAAAAAGTTCCGCCGGAAAAAGTTCCACCGGAAAATGTTCCGCCGGAAAAAGTGCCGTCGGGAAATAAATCCGCAGGAAAAAGTTTCGCAGGAAAAAGTTACGCGTGAACACCCACGGCTGTGGAAAAGTTAAATAAGAAATAATAACATAATGTCGATTTCATACATAATGTTTTATTCATAAAAAAGGCAACTTACACTACAGATTATACCATGAGATAAAAAAAAATGATTCTGAGCAGGCCTTGATATGTGTTATACGTTTGGCAGTATTGAAGTGTATTGTCAGTCTCTGTCAAATTCAAGATTAAAAGGTTAGGGTTTGTTTGTTGTTTGACACAGACTGACGTAAAACTTAACCTGCAATATAATCACAGTTACAAAAAGTGGTAAAGATTCGGTGCACGGTCCGGTCTAGTGCGCATGCGCAAAAATGACAGGGAACATAAAAATGTAACGTTGAACAAACTCTCTCTCGTATTTTTTCTCTAAAAAAAATTATCAAGACCTAACAACTAACATAAACCATTAACCTGGACCACCGCCGAGAGCGCAACGCATTGCGTTGAACAAACTCTCTCTTTCGTATTTTTTCTCTAAAAAAAATTATCAAGACCTAACAACTAACATAAACCATTAACCTGGACCACCGCCGAGAGCGCAACGCATTGCGTTGAACAAACTCTCTCTCGTATTTTTTCTCTAAAAAAAAATTATCAAGACCTAACAACTAACATAAACCATTAACCTGGACCACCGCCGAGAGCGCAACGCATTGCGTTGAACAAACTCTCTCTCTCGTATTTTTTCTCTAAAAAAATTATCAAGACCTAACAACTAACATAAACCATTAACCTGGACCACCGCCGAGAGCGCAACGCATTGCGTTGAACAAACTCTCTCTCTCGTATTTTTTCTCTAAAAAAAATTATCAAGACCTAACAACTAACATAAACCATTAACCTGGACCACCGCCGAGAGCGCAACGCATTGCGTTGAACAAACTCTCTCTGGTATTTTTTCTCTAAAAAAAATTATCAAGACCTAACAACTAACATAAACCATTAACCTGGACCACCGCCGAGAGCGCAACGCATTGCGTTGAACAAACTCTCTCTCTCGTATTTTTTCTCTAAAAAAAATTATCAAGACCTAACAACTAACATAAACCATTAACCTGGACCACCGCCGAGAGCGCAACGCATTGCGTTGAACAAACTCTCTCGTATTTTTTCTCTAAAAAAAATTATCAAGACCTAACAACTAACATAAACCATTAACCTGGACCACCGCCGAGAGCGCAACGCATTGCGTTGAACAAACTCTCTCTCGTATTTTTTCTCTAAAAAAAAATTATCAAGACCTAACAACTAACATAAACCATTAACCTGGACCACCGCCGAGAGCGCAACGCATTGCATTGAACAAACTCTCTCTCGTATTTTTTCTCTAAAAAAAATTATCAAGACCTAACAACTAACATAAACCATTAACCTGGACCACCGCCGAGAGCGCAACGCATTGCGTTGAACAAACTCTCTCTCGTATTTTTTCTCTAAAAAAAATTATCAAGACCTAACAACTAACATAAACCATTAACCTGGACCACCGCCGAGAGCGCAACGCATTGCGTTGAACAAACTCTCTCTCGTATTTTTTCTCTAAAAAAAAAATTATCAAGACCTAACAACTAACATAAACCATTAACCTGGACCACCGCCGAGAGCGCAACGCATTGCGTTGAACAAACTCTCTCTCTCGTATTTTTTCTCTAAAAAAAAATTATCAAGACCTAACAACTAACATAAACCATTAACCTGGACCACCGCCGAGAGCGCAACTCATTGCATTGAACAAACTCTCTCTCGTATTTTTTCTCTAAAAAAAATTATCAAGACCTAACAACTAACATAAACCATTAACCTGGACCACCGCCGAGAGCGCAACGCATTGCGTTGAACAAACTCTCTCTCGTATTTTTTCTCTAAAAAAAATTATCAAGACCTAACAACTAACATAAACCATTAACCTGGACCACCGCCGAGAGCGCAACGCATTGCGTTGAACAAACTCTCTCTCGTATTTTTTCTCTAAAAAAAATTATCAAGTCCTAACAACTAACATAAACCATTAACCTGGACCACCGCCGAGAGCGCAACGCATTGCGTTGAACAAACTCTCTCTCTGGTATTTTTTCTCTAAAAAAAATTATCAAGACCTAACAACTAACATAAACCATTAACCTGGACCACCGCCGAGAGCGCAACGCATTGCGTTGAACAAACTCTCTCTGGTATTTTTTCTCTAAAAAAAATTATCAAGACCTAACAACTAACATAAACCATTAACCTGGACCACCGCCGAGAGCGCAACGCATTGCGTTGAACAAACTCTCTCTCTCGTATTTTTTCTCTAAAAAAAATTATCAAGACCTAACAACTAACATAAACCATTAACCTGGACCACCGCCGAGAGCGCAACGCATTGCGTTGAACAAACTCTCTCTCGTATTTTTTCTCTAAAAAAAATTATCAAGACCTAACAACTAACATAAACCATTAACCTGGACCACCGCCGAGAGCGCAACGCATTGCGTTGAACAAACTCTCTCTCGTATTTTTTCTCTAAAAAAAAATTATCAAGACCTAACAACTAACATAAACCATTAACCTGGACCACCGCCGAGAGCGCAACGCATTGCGTTGAACAAACTCTCTCTCTCGTATTTTTTCTCTAAAAAAAAATTATCAAGACCTAACAACTAACATAAACCATTAACCTGGACCACCGCCGAGAGCGCAACTCATTGCATTGAACAAACTCTCTCTCGTATTTTTTCTCTAAAAAAAAATTATCAAGACCTAACAATTAACATAAACCATTAACCTGGACCACAGCCGAGAGCGCAACGCATTGCGTTGAACAAACTCTCTCTCGTATTTTTTCTCTAAAAAAAATTATCAAGACCTAACAACTAACATAAACCATTAACCTGGACCACCGCCGAGAGCGCAACGCATTGCGTTGAACAAACTCTCTCTCGTATTTTTTCTCTAAAAAAAATTATCAAGTCCTAACAACTAACATAAACCATTAACCTGGACCACCGCCGAGAGCGCAACGCATTGCGTTGAACAAACTCTCTCTGGTATTTTTTCTCTAAAAAAAATTATCAAGACCTAACAACTAACATAAACCATTAACCTGGACCACCGCCGAGAGCGCAACGCATTGCTTTAAACATTGATAGCGGCAAGCGGCACCCACAACATTTTGACATACACGCTGATCGAACTATAAACTTACTTCGCTCGCAGCGGATGCGAAATAGACCGGACCGTGCACCGAATTTCACCCCAAAAGGTTACTAATGTCAAAATAAGACATTGGCATTTTATAACTTGTCAAAAGTTTGAGTGGACGTATCACGTGATGAAATCCTCCATTAGTATTCCCGCGGTCATGAGTTTTCCAAATTATAGTTTGTTTATACGGAAAAGAGCCCAGCAAATTTTTCCATTTTTATCATATGCATTTGTACCCTATGGTATGGTACTTATTAATCATGTAACATGGAGAAAACACCAAAGTATCGCTTTCCTGCGGAACTTTTTCTTGCCGAACTTTTTCCTGCGGATTTATTTCCCCACGGTACTCTTTCCGGCGGAACATTTTCCGCGGAACTTTTTCCTGCGGACCTTTTTCCGGCATCGGCTAACATAGGAAGGGAAACACCATTTGACAAGTTCAAAAAACAAATTTGTCATTGTCAGATAGGCGCTACTAGTAAGGGCATAAATATTTTTTCTTATTATTAATGTATTCTTCGAATGCGATGTCTTAATTCTGTCTCTAGGTGGTAAGTTAGGCAGATGATCGGTATTAACCGCAATTTAAAATGTTTTTCATCACCTACTGACCCTGAAACTTGAAGATCTGATGAAATATCAAAGGTGATTTTTCACGGTTACAAATCATTTGCCTAAAATATGACCTAAAGAAATGATTCTGATCTTGGATTCCCAAGTTCTCCCGACGTCAAGACGTATTTATATTTAATAGCATTATGGTTTTCATTTGCTGCTTTAAATGTTGCCTGAACCACAGCACAAAAGGGTATACTCTGTTTCAAGATCGTAACGGTAATTTAAAATGCAATATTTGACCATATTTATTAATGAATTACTTATTGGAGATTAAGGACCAAGAAGTAGCATAAAACGGCCGAAGTGGTTAAAAGATATAGATAGACAGCTAGACGACATTAATCATTTACGTGTATGTGGGGTGCGTCTTCGGTTCTTATACCAAAGACATTTTCATTGTAGTTATTTTTTGATTCGCTTTAGTTCAAATAGTTTTAGCGTTCTGAGTTCTGGTAAATTAAAACTGAAACTAGGAGCAGTACCTCAGCTTGGTTTACGGTATAGAAACAGATGTAAGATATTTCAAAGATTATTTTGGGTTTATTTTCAAACGTAATATTGATTTATTACTACACTAATATTAATATACATTTTAGTATCTTTTAATGAGCCTTCTTCTATTGCATTAGCTCATTTTTTTTATTCAAAAAGAACATTTTCATTATTTATGCCTAGGAAGGTTCATTCAATACGGGCTCGAAAATGTATTCACAGTCATCCGTTCTCTACAACCAGTTCCTAGTCCTAAAGAATTTAAAATGGCCATAAGATTGATTTTAGTGTCATAATTTCATCACTTCCGCAGTAAAGGAAATTACCAAGTCAGTGACGCTGAATATTTAGCAAGTGTTTTGGAAAAACTTAAGGCAATTACAAAACCAGCCGTCAGCGAATCAGCGTTGGAAAATGTAGCTTTAGATTTGTTTAACAAAGCAAATAATGATGAAATTCAAAGTTTGTACTATTTAGCAGAAAGAACAGTAAGCTAAATTTTAAAAATACATAAAATACATTTCAGTGTTTGTATAAATGTCATCAGAACAACACAAAATGAACAAAATATATCAGGCTTTGAAGATTTAACTACAATGAAAGCACTTTAAAAAATAATGTATGCTACGAAAGTAGTTTTTAAGCTTTTTTAAGAAGCCGAAGAATGTTTTAGATGTTACGAAGACGCATTTCTTCAAGGAAAGGCCAAACCTAATGTAATATTAACTTCGTTTATCCAAAAAAAAACACATAAATATAAATTTACCAACGTGTCATGCCCTTGATAAAAAATCTGGCTATGTACTACAAAGCAAGAATTCATTTCCTGGCAAAAGAATTTAATAGAATCTCGGCGAAGAAGCAATTACAAGCTCGCGTTGTGATAGCCGAAGTATTGAAATGCGGCAGGCCGTAAAAAATATTCGCTAAAGATTTATATTTGTGATTATATCACTCCCTCTAACATCAACCAATGAAAAACGGCAAAATGCATAGTTACGCATGTACTAACTTTTCATAATGTACATAGCAACTGACAATCACATATCTTACTGATTAATAGGTGATAGTCACACGCCTTCACAAACATCACGTTACCTGCTGTCAGTACAATTGTCATAAGCACATTAACTGTACTTTTAATATTTAAAATACACTATTCAAACGTTCTTTATTGACTCGTGGTATAATCTAGCCGAATGCAACTCGTGTCTTCTTGATTATCAAATAATTTCTGTTTCCACTCTATATATTGTTTTAGGCAACATATCTCATTATTCTTAATATAGATTTTCGGCTTAGACCGCGTCGTATTTGTAGATGAACACCCAGCATTTTCCGGCTTAATATGCCTTGCACCTTGTGAAGTCGAGCAAAAACCCGCGCGATGGTCATGCTCTTTGGTGGCTCGTGTTTGAGTATCTTGAGAACGAGGATACTTAGACATATTTGGCCGTTTTCATGTTTGTGCATCCATATTCACTAACGTTTCGCAAGACCTTGCAGCTTGCATCATCAGAGTGAAAGTCGCACTCGCGTCCCGCTCGGGAAAATTAATACGACGTTGTTGGAACGCACTCAAAAAATTTCCGGAAAGAATTCATGCTCTTATGAGATAATATGTGATAATATTTTTTTTAAGTTGGAAAACGTTTACAAATAATTTGTAATGTAAAATTTAGTTATTGTTTACGTTACATATACTTTAATTTATTTCTATTATAACCTGGAAACTGATTGGGAACGCCACCGACAAAAACGAGTTTGGTTTGACATAAATAACGCCGAGTTTCCCTACCTGTGTTAGCGTAGCTAACGTGATTTAGTAACCTTACACTTTATAGTGTAGGTATGACATCCATAGGTAATAACTAGAAGCATACATTGCTCAATTCTGTAAGAAATATTCGCCAGGCAAAATTAAACAGTGACCTATGTCGAGCGCATGCTTAATCATACGGTGCACAGACGTTGATTTGAATGATTTACGCGGCCAAAATTATTTTATTGTCTATATTGGTTCTAAAGGGGATATACTATAATGAAAACTTAATTTTTTTAATATAGAGTATTTTCATCAACAACAAAAAATAAATCACAAAAAATAATACTAATCCTAAAAATTCTAAAAAGTGACATACATTTTTGTTTCACAAATAAATGTTATCTTTATGAATAAAGGGTTTAATCATCATCAATGGACAAATCTTGTTCGCTTTCTGAAGAATCAAGTGTTGAATTGGGGTCAGCCGGCATTAACAGTTCTATTGTTTCTGGTAAAAATGATTTTACCGTTCTTTTCTTTATCCGCTTCATACTGCTTATCAGTGGGTCTGAACTTAATAACAATCTATTGTATACATCAAGGTTGCACGCTTCTCTTGAAAACTTTCGTGAAAAGTTTGCACGGTACAACCGAAAATATTTGTTCCGGGCCTCTGCCGCCTCTTCCGATAACTGTCCTATTGGCAACAGAGCATTTTCAATTATAGTCGCACCATGCAGCAGAATTTTGTGCATGGTTGGAGTCATCGGATGCCATGCATATAACTCGACGTACAATTTAGCAGTTTCCAAGGCGTAATTTTCATATTTGTTTGTGTTTATTTTATGCCCACTTGAGATAGCCTCCAATATAACCTTCAATCTATATATTAATTCATAACTTATCCCTGTAATCTCAGCAGCTAATTGTGGATTTTCAAAAAATCTTCTGCTGGTGTTACCATCATTGGTATTTCCGAAGTTGGATTTTGGCATGTCTACTAATAAGCCAGTTTCTTTTCGAAATCTTTCTTGGATATGCAATTTTCTTTGCTCTTCCATTAACTTTTCTTTTTCAGTTCTTTTCTCTCTGTATTTTTGAACTGGTAACTTATACGCCAAATGCAAAATACTTTCAAATAATCGTATTCTGGCGTGTAATATAGAAAGTCCAAATTCGATAGCTGTAGAACACGTTTCGTTTTTTCTGTTTAGATTGTTAAAATCTTTTGTTGTTGCTCTACAAATATAGCACCGACTGGTCGATTTGGTACCAGTTGCAGCGTTACAAATTTTCCCATCAACCATGGTCATCTTGAAAATGTGTTGAAACAAGAATTTACTCCCATTTAAATTTACTTCAGTGGCGACTAGTGTCTTAGCAGATTCTTCTACGTAACTAATTTCTTCGTTAGTCACATCCGTGGATTCCCTTAAAAATCTAAATCTTATTGGTCGGCAATATCTTGGAGAAGACGGTGTTGGGTTCTGCCAAACAATCTTTTTGTTTTCCTGACCACAAACTATTTGTAGTGGGACAAAGGAGCTCATAAATATATTTGCGTCCGATTCGGCATCATCATCAAATCTCTGTTTATATTTGGTTTGTTGAGAACCATCACAGCCCCACTTACAAATGATTTTCAAAGAATTTCTTTCTTTTTCATTTAATGTAGTTAGGACTTCTTCCAAGAAAATTGATAGGCGCGTAACGGTATTGTCAATTAGACTTTGTAAACTACTTTCCGTGCAGGTACTTGTGACCCGTAGGCATTCTTTGGGCGGATAACATTCCTGTTTCGCCTTTAACAATAAATTATAGCACGGATAAAATTCCTTGTTCGTGTTTCTTATAATTTCATATTGCCGCTTGGTTAAATCGGCTTCTACAAACATTGCTAGTGCTTGCAATGGTGTTAGTGGTTGGGCAAACTCTTCTTGATTAATTTTTGTATACGCTTTTCTGTATTTTCCTGCACGAGTTGGAGAATTCGCGATTTCCCTGAGGATTTTCGAAGCGTCTCTTTTTCCATGTGTTCGTAAGGTTGTTTGGGCAGCGTGAACAATTACTTCATTGCCTACAGTGGAGCGAATTTCTTCGGTTTTCCTTCGTTTGCTTCGTTCACTTAGTTCTTCGAATGATTTCGAAGGTCGACCCGGCCGAGCTTGCTTTTCTATTGGAATTTCGAAGGTTCCTTCTAACCAAGACTCATTATTTTTCAGGAATACTTCTTTCTTTCTATGTGCTTTCAACCATCTTTCTTTTATTTTTGATTTGAAAGAGGATAATCTTTGCTTAAAACTCCTATTAACTTCAGTATTACCATAACACGGCAATAGATAGCTTTCTTAATAATTCAATTTTTCATCAATATTTGGGAAATGTTGTTGCATTTGCTCAAACAAATATCTACGAGTCACCAGTTTAACACCTGATGTGCTCGGTACACCTGAAGCAAGCAGAAACAGGCATTATTTACACTAGTAATAAAAGTAGCAATTTTTTTTTCGTCGCTATGAAATAGAAAAGTATCTTTATTCTAGTCATCTGCAGCTATCCGCAGCCAATTTATTAGTTTATAATAAGTCAAAAGTGTAAAGTATTGAATACAACAAAAATCATAACGGGTACGGCCGGCATCGTACAACAAAAAAGCGTTTGAAAATTAAAATCACTGTAAAATATTTCTGTTTTGGAGCTCTATTCGAAGCCCTAAAAATGCATTTCAAAAATGTTGCAACTAGGTAAAATTTATTGTTAAATATTTATTCTTACCTGAATTACTAAAATCCATCACTTTCACTTGGATAACCACTTAGAAAAATAAATATTTACTTTGAAGAAGTTTATTACTCTGAGAGTGCCGAGAAGAGATACGTACGCTGCGTAACACGATTGAGTTTCGACTACCTGCGTGCGCTCGCGGTATAAAGATTACAGGTAGTGAGGGTTGGTTATTGTTTCTAGAACTATCTTCTAGTTCTAGGAATATTTTTTTGTTATTTAGAGTCACTTTCAAAATTCGACTTTTGGCCGCGTAAATCATTCAAATCAACCTCTGTGCGGTGGGCATTAATGGGTTAATACGGATTTTATGCAGTTTGTTGCAGTTATCCTATCATAATCTTGTCTTAACAGCTTTTTCAGATTATCTGAGTGCAACTGCAAATTTTTAATGACCTTCGGGTGTGTCTTATCGTTATGGCCATAAAATTTAATATTCAGGTTATTTGTGGTATCACCATTTATGATGGGTCATACTCCCATGGTGTATTCGGGCCTATTATTCACCTGCATACATACAGTTTCTATGTTATTCTCTAATTCCGCCCTAACTTGGCCACACTGTTTTTCAGTGTATTTTTTACCTTCTGCCATAACTATGTCTATATTGTTTTCATTATTGATATCTACCGACACACTTCCTGATTTATTTTTTCCTTCAATTGCACATAATTCATATCGATTTTTTACAGTAGAACACTCTATATTTTATTATCACATTTAGTATTTATTTGAATTTGAGGTTGAGTACCCTCGTTTTCACTTTCACTAGATACTTCACTTTCAGATGTCCTATCGCTTTCGGACATAAATACTTAAAATTATTGTGTACCTAACACGTACAATTTTAACTTAAACTAGTGCACAACAGGTTCGTGTATTTGTTGAATCCACAGCGTGTCTAATAAATTCTTATCGGCATTACATGTCGATCGCTAATTGATATAACAATGCTTAGATAAAAATTTTGCAGAATTTATTGTTTTATTGCTTCGACTGTCGTTAAAAGGTATATTTACACCCTTTTAGGCAACCTAATGACGTACGATCGACACGGGACTATAATAACGATTGTTGTTTAAGGGTTGCAATTAGTAAGTGGATAATAATCGTGCTACCTATTCGTCTATCGAAGTAGGAAATTACATCGATTAATTATGCCAGTTACTTGCTTAAAACTAAATGATTATCTTAACACTGTTGCTCTCAAAGGCGAGCGTTACTTAGCACTAAATGTTACTTACATAAGCATATTTTCTTGACGATTCTTCGAAGCGGGTGGAATCGTCTGGGTGTCTCCAATAGACTGGAAAACTGGAACCAGCGTTGCTATTAACCGGGGCGATGTTTGTCCCACTCGCACAGGGGTGTTGGTCCTAGTTGTAATTTTTGGATGAAGTCGTCTTGCTTCCTTCTGGGATGTTTGCGCTCCAGACAGGAATAGGAACTTCAGAGAGGGCGGTGGCAAATTAAGACTTTGGGAAGTCAAGGAGTTTTGATTTTCGAAAAATCTGGCTAGAGCCCTTTTGCCATCCTACAACCACTGCGCCAGTTAAGTTTTCTTTACGTAGAAAACACTTTTTAAAAATTGTAACTTTTATTTATAAAAAGTAAAAATACGGAGTTTACAAACGTTTTATTACAATGGGAGCGAATGCAGAACTAAATTCTAAAGTTGCAGCTGAAAGTAATCGCAATATGCGTATACAAAGGCTTATTATTATAACTTCTCTACAGGTGTGTCCTATCTCAGCCGTGTAAGCTAGTCTAGGCATGGTAACTAGCCATGTAATCATAATCTGCTTTTTAGATGCGAAAGTTGGGTGATTATCGAAAGATACCTTTGGGGAAAATTTTGTAGTAATTGTGTTGTCACCCACTTTGAAAAATTGGCATTGTTCATATCATCATGATAATCACCAGACTTAGAACCTGTAAACAAAGCCATATTAAATAATTAATAATGTACGAGATAATAGTATATTTCGTTACAAGTGCGCTGTCAAATCACTTTTCAGGTATGAGTCTGAAAAAGAGACCGAGGAGCTGAAAAATGGCAGCGCACGAGATCGAAAAATATTTTTTTGTATTCGGACTCAAACATTAGTTGCCATGACGCCTTTAAGTACAAGGCCTCTAAATGGCCATTTTGAGGATCCCAGACAGTTTCCAAAGTAACCAGTTTGGGGAGCGAAAAATACATTTTCGCGCGGCCTCCTAATATAATGCCGCGTTAATGGTAATTGAAACTTCATATTATAATGTTTGGAGAGCTAATACAAAAAAACGTTGTATGCAACACGTCCTCAAATGGCTTTAGAGGACTCATCTCCATATTACGGACTCGGCTGTGCTTCGCTCCGCCTCGTCCGGAAACATTACGACTCGTCCCCTAAAGCCTTGCTTTGAGGACTAGTTACATAAAGTACTATTTTGTATTCGTTTCGACAAAGTAAACAAATCACAAACAAACAATTATATTAATTAAATTATACCTGAGGTAAACGTTAGAAGAGCATTGGGGATAAACCCATTTTCATTTCCAGCATGCACTATTATTAAACGTCTACCGCTCGAAACTGGTGCTTTTAAGCCTTTCCTACTGTTATCTGACCATTCTTTTGATGTGGGGTGACTGCTGTGGATGTAACTTTCATAGGTAAATATAATAGGTATTGCCTTAGCTTTACATTTCTTTAAGGCCTCTAGATATACAATACGTTTGTACCGAATATCTTGCGATTATTGTCACCAGGGGGTTTCAAACACTTAATTGTTTATGAATAAAACCCGTGAAGCACTGTACACTTAACACTAAGGCGCAGAGTCAATGAATAGTCTTAGAGTTTATAGAGTAATAATGGATGTGTTTAATACCCAACAAGCAACACTACAAAACACAAATACAAATATAAAGAGATATATATGTCTATACGTACACAATCAAGTGACTTACACGCGATGCGTGCATTACAGAATTGCAATATGGCAACAATGCATAGATAGTCAATACACTGCTGGATTGGTTTAATAGGTGGTGCATCAAAATAAATGAAGGTAAAAGTGAAACTGAAATATTTACCTTACGTCGACCACACATCCCCCAGAAAGTAAAAATCAATAATATTGATGTAGACTGGAATCCGCCAGACAGTGCGATTAAATATCTCGGAGTGTATCTTGATCGCCGATTAACTTACGGTTTTCATATCAATAAAAAACTTTGTGAGTGCTACACCCGATTAGCTATGTTATATCCTATAATAAATCGCAAATCTCCACTAAAAATATCATGTGCAGTGCTAATTTATAAATCCATTTTAAGACCTATAATAACGTACGGCTCTCCAGTATGGGCTGCAGCCTCTAAAACACACCTTAAAAAACTACAGGTGCTGCAGAACAAAATTCTAAGAATCACCGTCAGTGCTCCCTGGTTCGTAAGAAACAACACGATTCATCAAGATCTACGCATACCTACTATAAATGAACATCTCAAAATTATTAATAAAAAGTTCTTCACTAATATTAATATGTGCGCCAGCTCCGAACACTATTCACTAGGTAAAAAAGACATACATATTAGATTAAAACGCCAACTACCACAAGACCTCAGTGACAGTGAAAACGACTAACGCTTACCTAATCACTTAACCTAACTAGATGTACTTAATTTATTATGTCACCTACATTTTATCCGCTAGTAACTTAGTATGTTCTATGTAAATAAAATAGTTACAAAGGGGGCTGTTGTGCTGCTCTTATTCTAAATATGTAATCTGCCACTGTAATTAATTTTTTAACCTGTTAAGACAACCGTGTATGGTACTCAGTGTACCGAGCTGGTTATTAATAAAAAAAAAAAAAAAAAAAAGAGGAACATTATGTATGTACTTACGAAAACATCAGATGTGAACTTAAGAGTTCTTAAAGAAGTCTGTAATTTTTGGTTGCACTTTGCATTTAAACAATATATGTTTTCAAAACATACCTCGCACTGATTTAAAGATTTGAACAAACTTGCCGGAACATTTTCGCGATTTTGCAATGCACGACGGATGGTCTCAAATGCCTCAAAAGTTTCGCGGTCCGACGGCGCGGCATTTTCAGTTCGCGGTACAAACTTCGCTTAACTTAACGTTGTGAAACAATTTGTTAAACTGAACAGTACAGTATTTGAACGAATGCGGCATTTCCGCCTAATGACTCCTTCAATATTCTAGGAAAATTCCGAAACTGAACCTTTGGTAAATGAGAAAGAACCTTCCTGGAAACAACTCAGTCAACTTAACAATACAGCCATTGAAGGAATGCAGCATTACCGCTTAATCACCCTATTAGAAAGAACCTTCCTGGAATTCAAACTACCTGACAAAGGTTTATGACCCTAATTTTACTACGTTAAATAGAGATTGTGTTCGCTAAATAGAGAGAAATTTATATATACATAATATCGGACATTGACGGTTCTAACCAAAATTTCGCTAAATAGAGAATTTTGTTGAATAGACGTTCGTTGAATAGAGGTTCGACTGTATTGGCAATTACTACGCGAGCTTGGCTATGAATAACCTTCTCTTTGGTTCCAACAGTGGATTTTGCCATTGCAAACAATATGTAAAATATTAGTAATTATCATTAGAACAACATAAATACGCAGTCATAACCTCAAACATACCACGTCGTGTGAAATTGGATGCGGTTTGTTTTTAATATATAGCGTAAATAACGGTACGTAAATCACAAACGTGGGTGTAGTGTTGAAAAGAACTGTTAAGGCGAAAATAATGTACAAAACTAGTAAAAACCATGAACGAAACAAACACAACTCGACGCGTACGCCTATGATTGCTAGCCGCCCCTATGTCAAGAACTTAGACTCGCCTGAACGCTTTTTGGATCATTGCACAGTATCACGTGTGTGTTCTTCTCTAAATACCGCCACTCTAACACCGGCTATATTGAATAACATTTCTCAAATAAGTAGTTGCTATTATTCATCCACTATATATCCGTTAACTTTTAAATCATTTTAGAACCTTCAGTTTCTTATTTTTCATTGTTCAACTGAATTCAAATTATACCATTATTTTACAAAATCCATCTTAATAAATCTGATATTCTATTATTATACCCAAATTCATCTTTGTAAATTTAATAATGAAATATTTTAATCAAATGTTTTAATATATCAAATCTTTGTCTTGCATTAATAAATTAACTCGATCTTCTTATACGCAATCCATTGGAATATATTTATCTGTACGTCTTCTATGTCCGCTGTTGTTCTACAGGGACATCAACAATTATTTCAAACCACGTGATCCCGCCATATAGGCAACACATTATACACGAGGCGTGGCAGTTGGTGACACTTAAAATTTTAATTTTCCAGTGGCGTAACTTTAAGCATGTCTGGTGAGGTCTCATAATGATGCTGAAGCTGAAGTAAATTAGAAACTCACAGAATATTTTTGGTATTACATTTTTAAAATTTTGTTCAATGTGCACTAAATGCACGCAAAGAAAACAATTTTTAACAGATTTTAATGCATTCATTACAAGGTGCGAAAATTAATCCAAATTAAAACGTCTTCCAGTTTTCAATAAGAGCAGTAAAATTATAGCAAATAAAAGTTATAAAATTTAAGTTAATCTTATACATATTGCTGTAACTAATTACTAATTACATTACAATAACTGTTCGAAATGTTCACCATTATTCTCTACACACAATCTCACACGTTTTTTAACATTGTCAAAAACGTTTATTAGAATCTCTGGCGAAATGTTGTTAATTTCGTCTTGTATAGCTTCCTTTAACTGATCAATATTTTGAGGACGACTCCTGTAACTGTGGTTTTTTAGATGACCAAACAAAAAAAATCGAACGGGGTCAAGTCCGGAGATCTCGCTGGCCATCGTCCCCTACTAATTACTCTGTCATCATAGAATTGTTATAAATAAGTTATGGTGTCTCGAGCGGTGTGTGCTATAGCACCATCTTGCTGGGAGTAACCCTCTTGTAACTCATCGTCCATGAGCTGTTCGATGAATGGTTGTAAAATGTTGTTGCGGTACCGGTGTCCGTTTATGTTTCATCTGGGTGACATAGCCACCCACACGCCAACCTTTCCCGTATAAAAATACGCCTCATCTGACATAAACGTCAAATTCAATATATTGTCATTGTTTATATTCTCATTGAACCAATGGCTATATTGGGTACGTTGTTGAAAGTCGTGTGGAAATAGTTCTTGCACTACCGATGCCTTATACGGACGCAAATGCAAATTTTTCTTTAATGCCTTATGACAAGTTTCGTAAGAGATACCTACAAATCATAATTATTTCGATTTGTATGTATGTAGCACATACGATTTTGATCGTACCTGTTTGCATTGATAATCTTTTGGTCTACCGGTGAACTTGCTTTTACAAAGGCAATGCTACGTGTTAAATCTCGGGAGGATAGAATGTCTGCGATTCACAAAGGTATCATAATCTAAATTGGCATGTGGGAATGCTTCTTGAAACTGTTGAATGCATGTCCAAGAACCATCTGCATTTTGGGTGCCACTTCGGAAATGGGCCATCAAAATAAACGCGTCTTGCTCCTGAGTAAACGGCATCGTTTAACCTAAAACGTTCCGTTCTGTATTAGAGCAAGATTGAAATGAAAAGACACCAACGTCATAGCTGCGCTAATGTTGATTTTGTGTCGGACGGGTCCATTACGTAAGTAAAGGGGCAACCTTCTCTTTGTCGGTAGCGTCGGCTATATTTCTCGGTATTTATAAATTTTTTTACCTGGATCGCAAAACGCGGACAAACATTGGCTGTTTACTATTTTCTCAGTTTTGTTTGTAAGCTTTGTTGGATTAAGAGTGGCCCGTGTATTTTATTCTGTAGTTTTTGTAAATTTTCTGAATTGCGATGTTGTGATCCCTTTTCAAAAACGAATAAACGCTGCCAATGACACGAACGTCAATGAATATTAGAAGTGGTGTTTACGAAAACGCTCAGGTGTTTCAGTGCTGCCACTAGTGGAAACAAAATTATATTGGCGCTAAATTAAAAAATGTGGTCACGTGGTTTGAAATAATTGTAAGATTGCGACGGGCTTAGTCACTGCGGTAAGTTTAATTAATTCTCTGATATTAGCAGTCAAACTTGGTATGTTCATATACTATATTAATGTAGAAAAATATGTAGGTGACAATGAACATTAAGATATTATTCGTTACGGTTAAAAATACACACTCCATAGAGGTTAGTGAAGTTAAATGCGCAACGTTTAAACTAAGCACAGGCCGTAAAAGTGACAACAAACGACCTAACTACATCCAAAACATTAGTCTCAAAATCGTCAACGTAATTTTGCGTAGTACAATGTGTTTAAAAAGAAATTACGTAAGGGTTGCCCATGGAAATTAAAACTAATATCAGTGTACATAAATCAAACAAGTAGAGACACTCACTGTCGGTTCCTTTGATGTCAAAATAGCAATTGGGATTACCTTGAACGGCTCCTGGGGGGTACTTTCCGATAGTACGAACAGATGGAGCCACTACTTTATCGAATATGATTGGTAGTAGAGCCAGTAATTGGCTCTGATTGGTTAATAGCATTTTTATTTTTAAAATATTGCGTTTATAGATATTAACGATACAAGTTTGATTATGAGCATTTTAACAAAACGAGTTTGATAGCCAAAACGAGGCGGTGAGCCGAGTTTTGCGGAAATAAAACGAGTTTCGATATGTGCCATAAGCATACGTGTATTGTTCAATATTTTATCTTCATCAATAAACTCTGGTTCAATGTATTTTTTTATGCGGTAATAAAGCTCTTAACGATACTAAAATTAGTTTGATTACGAATCTATAACAACTCTGGGGAAGATAAAAATACAGTTTTAAAATACGTGGAGTCGAAAAGGAAATTTTCAAAGATTCAACCTCTGGGGGTGTAAAATTCAGCTAAAGTTTTATTTAGTTTCATGGGGCACCTTAGTGTTACTTTAGGTGAGTCGTTGCCAAGGATCCTAAAGTTATTAGGATTGCTCATACACGATTCGGCCGTGCTCGGTTTCCTTCGTGCGTGACGTAGCCTACTGACCACGATCAGTCCGAGTTAAATGAACACTGGATTGTTAATGTAATGTTTGTTTGTTAATGGACAAGGTCTAGGCATGCAGAGTACCAGGTACCTTTAGACAATGTACTGTTATTTATTAATGCTGATCAGCCTATTATTATCTGTTGTTTTTTGTATCAATTACATATTATGTACGTAATACCTATACAATTAAGTAACTTAACAGTTTAATGCCTAAAATTGCAAGTTGAGTTTAAATAAACGTAAACAAGCCAACCAAATTTAAAAATACCACTATTATTTATTGTTTACATTTTTTATACATAATTATAATGCACGTTTAGGAGAAACTAAGATGAAGAAAAACTTGAAATTTTAGTTGATAAGCACTAGTAAATTTCAAAAGAAAATAACAATTTATTCTTACTTAAAATATTTATACATGATAATAACGTGTATAGAAGAAATGAGATTATAAACTAAAAAGTACAATACAGCCTATTAAAACTCAACTTCAAGGATATTATTGTTACGTTTTTAATGTTCGGGCTATCTAAAAATTATAACGACGCTTCTTGCATGAAACATTTATTTGCAACGATTAATTATTATTATTTACAAGCACACGAGAATTATCAAGCAGATTACAAATTACTAAAACTACGAACTATTTCTATCGATACATTTATTTATTAGCACACCGGTTAAACAGCAATTAATTATTTCACTCTTAACACTAACGATTATATATGGTTATTTATTTCTATTATTTATATGTTCACGCGTTTTTATTTATCTGGGAGCTCGGCGCTCTGCTGCTGAATTCGAAAAACTGAACTGTTATTTTCGCCGCGCGTATTTATATCGCTGGGTGATTCATTCCGGAAGCGTCTCGACCCTTCCGGCAAGGCTGACGTGTCACGCGTATTAATCACCGAGGCCGCTGACTCATTCATCGCACCTGGTTCCAAAGTCGTTTCTCGAAGTTCTGGAATATTCTGATGCGATCTGTCCCGAAACTCGTGACACTTTCTGGAATGATCTGGAATGTTCTGACGTGATCCGGCCCGAAGGTCGTTACATTATGATATACGTGATGTCGCTTAAATATATTTAATTCGCAATTTTCTTGTACTTCTTTGTTACCTTTCTTTGGTGATCCTCGTTGCGTTTTCGTTTCAAACTGCTTTGCTTCTCAACTTTTTCCGGGCTCATTTTTAAATTTAAATAATTTATTTTAATAGTCCTTAATTTTACATAGTCTTTAACCAACTCTTTGGGCTTGGTAACTCGTTTTGTAATTTTTCTTACTACGGTTGTTAGTGGTTTTAGCTTCTTTACATCTTGTTTATGGTACATATTAAAAATAGCTTGCATCTGCTTTACTTCGTTCATCCATAACGTATTAGGTTCTATTAAATCACCATAAGATAAGTGCTGAACCCACGAAGGAATAATGTAACGTTCTTTTCTTTTGTAGAGCCATTTTTTTATTTTTCCCAGGCTTGTAATGTAGCAAGGCAGTCGCAGTTGTGTGGGACATTAATTCCGCCGCTAATCTAACATTTTGCCTTTTCTTTTTCTACGCACTAACGTCACTAACGCAAGCAACCACATCAAGATTTATATTACGCAATTTTTCAGTTATGTCGTATAATATGTCTTTTGTGATTTTCTGGTCGAATTCTATATACACAGGTTGTTTCCATTTCCCAAACAAGCCGCGGGCCATAATTACCTGCATATAATTATGTGGTCCGACTATTTCATTAGCCGTCGTATCGTATTCATATGTTGCTTTAACTTTTACTTCATCATACTGCAATATGACACATTTGTCCCTTGGCTGCATTGTCTGTCCTTCCAGTTCCATAAACTTTAACACGTCTGTTAAAACTCCATGCCTCAGATCAATGCGTTTCGCCCAGCGTCTCAAAGTTGATAGCCCGGGCAAAGGATAATTTAATTTCTTTCATAAATAAATATAGCTTGTTTTAGAAAAATATCTTAAAGTGAAAGCCGTACCAATTTCATCGGGAGTCCATTTTACCTTATTTTTCTTACTCCGAATAATTGCAATTTGATTTTTCGTCAATATCTTGCGCAAAATGTCATGTACTTGTTTTTTAGTATTACCAACAGTTTCCTTCGTTTTTCTATAGTAAGCTACTTGTTTTTTGAGTAACTTTATTTTTTTTAACTGCCGCTTTTCCTCACTTTGGTATTGATCAATGCTAATCTTTTGTTTATTATTTTCTTCCAAAAGACTTTAAAATGTTTTCTTCAATATATTATATTCAGAATCACAGGAATTTTCGGATCGGTGCTGAACCTGATCTGCATCACTACTTCCATCTATTTTCAAGTCCTCAAAAATTTCTTTCACAATCCTATTCTGTTCACGCTTATCCATTCTCTCTCCTCGTTTGGAACATTCCGGTGTTTCAATTCTTGAGAGACCTAATCTTCTAGAAGGTACTGCTGTTTTCTTGAGTCTTTTTATTGCGGGAATTCCTGAAATATTAAGTTTTTGTATCTAATTTATTTATTACCTAACAGTTCTGATTTTAAATCTCGAACATAGTCCTCTTCGGAAAAATGTTGAGAACACATGAATCCGTGTTCCATGTTCCATCTCTCCTGCATTTATTTACCCATAGGTTCCTAATAGAAGCGTCTTTGGGAAAACTATGAAACATAATCCCTTGCCCCTTTGTGTTTGCGTAGCTGTTATTGCAAATAGCAACATTACATCTAGCACCCGGAATTTTTAAAAAACGTACTACACACACAACTAACCGTAAAATAATAAATTAAACCACTACAGCAACCACGAACAACAGAACCAACAAAAACTGCATCAACTGCACTTAAAAACGCGGGAAGCTCCGTCGGGACCAGGTCGGCGCGGTCAGAGAGCTACGTCACGGTTGCGTTCGGCTCTGTCTACATAGCGTATATGGATATGAGCAATCCTAATAACTTTAGGATCCTTGAGTCGTTGCAGTCAACATTTCTCATTTATGATATTGAATTTTCAAGCCATTCAAAAATGTGGGTTGCTTAACCATAAAATACTTGCTGTTGAATGTTACGAGTGAGGGCATTATTATTGTGTTCAAAACACAGTGGAAAATATCGCCTCTCTCGGTACCGTAATATTTTTAGGGGTTTTACGTTTTGCAAGACGTAATATTAGGTGTAATTTTTCTGAACTATAACATCCATCATTAAGAACATTCTAGTATGTATAGATTAGTTTGCAGAATTTTTCTTTACAATAGTTGACCTTGAATTTATATGTTATAATTTTCTTTTAGCGAATGTATGAAAGATAAGACTTGGTTTAATTTTTTTGGCAATGTGGTTTACGACTTTCAAATCATACATTTAGTTTTGGAGCCGAATTCCTTTTATTACCGAATATTCAGCTTCGGCCTAGCACATTAAATTTAGAACGCTTTGCAATAAAACGGCGGATAAACATCTAGCGTGCACAACAGCACAGCGGTTATAATAATAATAATAATAATAAATGCCTTTATTTAAACAAATTCAATGTACAAATATACAAAAAAAAACAGAAAATAGTAAATCATAGAGGGCGAAGTTCAGTATGGCTTCCGAAGATACCATCTGCTCCTACACTTAACCCTCACAAAATAAAATTTTTATATTCTAAACCTAATGATAAAGGTATGAACCAGTAAATAAAAATAAATTAACAGTAATATGACATACATTATATAAGGGAGATCAGAAACAAAAAATATCCAATTAAATTTTTAAAGATTTAAAAAAAAACATTTTAAACACTCTTTAAACTGTGAGATCATTAATTATGTATTGACGTAAAGCTTGCTTAAATGTCGTTGCAGATAACATTTTAAAAGAAACAGGTAAATTATTATAATGTTTTACGATACAACAGCAAAAGGAACGTTTATACATTTCAGAACAATGAAGGGGAGGAGTAAGCAGTCCTTTAAATCTTAAATTTAGATTATGAACGTCACAACTGAATGTAATCTTATTATATAAATAAGCAGGACTTTTTGTGACGATAATCGAGTGGTACAGACAAATAGCATGTAACAGCCGCCTATTATGCATATTGAGCCACTTCAATTCCCTCAGCTTGTGACTAATTCTTTGGTATTTACGAATGCCAAATATCAGTCGCATGCATGCATTTTGCAATCTCTGAATTCTACCGATATCGTTTGAATCTAAACAAGAATAATAAACAACGTCACAGTAGTTAAACTTCGACAGTACAAGAGAATTGCAAAGAAGTATTTTTGTATTTGAATCAAATAAGTGTCTGTTATGAAATATAAGTTTAAGTACTGCGTATGCTTTTCGAATGCAATTAGAGACGTGCTCCTTAAAGCGTAGCTGATAATCCATGAGTAATCCTAAATTTTTTACAGAATCTCTTAACCCAATAACATCATTATTTATTTTTATACAAATTTTATCTGTCGTCCTCAGCCTAGCATTCTTTTTGCCAAATAAAATAGCGACAGATTTATGGGGGTTTAAATGCAAACCATGTTGGCGGGATATATCAGCAATTCTCAATAAATCTTCATTAATAAGCCTGCATGCATTTTGACAAGTAGATTCAGTAAAAGATAGATATAGCTGGGTATCATCGGCATAAAAGTGATATTTGCAATTTAATATAGCTGTAGGAAATGCAGAAATGTACACGGAGAATAGTAGTGGACCTAAAATTGATCCTTGAGGTACGCCTTTGCCAACGTCAAGATAATTTGATTTTTTTCCATTAAGTACTACAGCGTGACTTCGATCAGACAAATAACTAGCTATTAAATCAATTGCTGACGCGGCTAACCCAATGTGGTGTAAGATGGATATAAGTATGTCATGATCCAGCGTGTCGAAAGCCTTAGAAAAATCCAGCAACACCAATACTGTCAAAAGATCCTGATCAGTGGCAGTTAAGACATCATCTGTAATATGAAGCAAAGTCGTAGAACAACTATGCCCGGGTTTAAACCCAGATTGATTCACGGGAATTATTTTATTTATACTTATATGATTACGTAATTGGTGTTCCATCGATTTCTCCAAAACTTTAGACACCGCTGGCAGAATACTAATTGGGCGCAAATCTTTATAATCCATTGCAGAAGACTTTTTTGGTAAAGGCGTAACTAGTGCCCGCTTCCAACTACTCGGATAAACAGAATTTATTAATGAATAATTAACTATATGTGTTATAAAAGGTAATAAGAAAGGCAAACAAAGATTTATATATGAAATACTAATACAATCATCCCCAACTGCTTTGGTTTTAATACGTTTTATAATTTTAAATATTTCTACTTCGCTTACAGGACTAAAATTAGGATAAGATGTAACGTTATTAGCTAAATTATTTTTATAATAATTACATATTGCGTTATTATTTTGGCCATTGTCATTAGTAATTTCAGAGATAGAATTTATAAAATAATTATTTATTTGATTGACATCGCATAAGTGTGAAGGTATATCATTGGCTTTAGTGTTTATATTAAGTTGTTTTATGTTTTTCTATAGGGAATTTGGATAATTCGCGAGGTTTCTACGAAAATATGCCTTTTTTTCATTTCTTACCGCCAGCGTTGTAAAATTACGTAGAGTTTTGTAGTAATTCCAATGTTCAACATTTTTAGTTTTCTTAAACCTACGGAGAGCTGCATCTCTAATTGACATCATGTTTTTTAAACCATCCGTAAGCCACGGTGCGGTTGGTTTGGTGAAAATCCCCAAAACAAAAAATACAGTCTGCTGTAGGAATCATATTCGATATTGTATTATCAAAATTATTCATAAACTCAAGATGATCTCTTTTAGTTCCAGGGGGATTATATATAACGCCAAAAATATATTTTTTCTTTAATATTATCAGACTTATCCACAGCTGCTCAATTCAATTGTCTGTAAGAAGTTTTTGGAACACAAAATCAGATTTTATATAGAATCCCACTCCACCCCCTCTTGTAGGACGATTATTTGGTAAAAAAGTATATCCATTTATTTTAACTGCATCAGGCGTGATGTCGCTACTTAACCATGTTTCAGAAACTGCAAACAAATCATAGCCACTTGAAAGTACATGATCTTTAACGTCATCAAAATGAGCATTTAATGATCTCACATTTAGATGTGCACATTTCAAAACGTCTCGAATTTTATTATTCATGTACAAAATTTATTAGAAATACAAAGCGATGTATTAGGTTATACGATGTTATATAAGCAAAAAATAAACGCATTATAAGCAGCATACAGCTAGTGAACGCAACAAAAACTAACTACATAATGAATATTATTAATAATTTAGAGTTATTTTAATTATTAGCACTATCAGTTACATAAATTTTCTTTTCCCCGTTTTCAACAAAAAATATAGTTCCATCAAAACTCCAAACATTTTTAGGGCCATGTTTATCAACAACTTTTTTAAATTCTTTATAACGTTTTGCTGTTAGATCTTCAGTGATAATGATACCAGAACCCTTTAAACTCTTTTTTATTTCGAAAAACAACATTACGAGTCTTATAAGAAACGAATTTAACTATCACTGACCTTTTCCCAGTTCTTGCGCGGCCAACGCGGTGACACCGGTCAATTTCTATATCACCAACATGCAAACCCATCTTATCACAGAACACTTCCAATACTTTTGCTTCGATGTCCTCCTTCTTATCTTCTTTGAGACCCAAAATCCGTATGTTATTTCTACGGGAATATTGCTCAAGTTTATCTACACTGTTTTCTAATTGAACGTTTTTCTCTCGCAATGTATTAATTTCAGTAGATAATCGCGTATTTTGTTCTTCAAGCTTTTGATTGACTTTTTCAAGAAGGTTATCAGCCAATTTATTTGTAATTTTAGTAATAAATTCTTCATCGAGAAAAAGCTGTGTGACCGTTTCACTAATTAGGTCTTGATACTCTTTCTTTTGATTTTGAGTTAGCACCATTGTCACCACTACTGGTCTATTCACTTTTAAACTATAAATCTGAGTTTAACTTGTTCAACAGAGCTGTACCCGCGTACGTCTACTCTCTACCACGGCTCATGCCAGAATCCCCAGACTCTTATTGCCCGGTATCTATCCTTAAATAAATTTTTAATGTCCAACTCAGTTAACAATCGGTGAGTGGGTGGGTACAATTTATAACAATTAAACAAATTCCAAAATATATGTATAAGGTCTAATTTGGTCGCCAGGTTTGACAAACCCCCAAAGAAATAAACATACTGCGATTCAGTATTTCAAACAATATCTTGAATCGCATAGGATACGTTGCAATATATATAACCCAACGGTTGCTATTTTTGCTGTGGAGAACCTAAATTATTAACACCTGGAATGTTGCTTTAAAAGAACAACGAATCATTAAAACATTGTATCGAGGACAATCAAAATATTTGGTTTATTTGACTTAGTAAACGTGGACATTTAGTTAAACATGGCAACACGTGCAGTATCAACTCATTAAAAATATTAAATACGCATGCATATAACTGCACAAATATAATTCTAAAGAACACAAAATGAAGGACGCAGGTCCAAACTTCGAAGTTGCGAACACCAATGTAATTTCAAACGGTGAAATTAATGCAAAGTTAAAATTGACTAATGCAACTATTCAAACATTATACAAGGAGTAGTATCGACTGCCCAAATAGCAAATATAATTATGTTCGATACTATAGAGAACTTGTTTTTTTTTCAATAAGTTCTATTAAACTCTGAACTCTACAAGTTACAAATTTATGAACTGATATGAGCTAGCTAAACCGAAGCTTAATATCAACTGACTTTCAGCACAACAAGTCTGCTCCATGAAACCCTCTAAGGACAAAGTGCAAAAGTGTTTTAGAAAGTTTATGAATCACAAACAATATTTCCTAGCATGAGGCATTCTAAAGGGTCCTTTTGATAAGATAATCCTAAGTAGTAAATAAAATGAATAATTTCCATTAATACATAAACATGTCATTTGACATAATACCTCCCCCCTTAGCTAAGAACATCCACGTTCTTGTGATCTCTTGGATTTGGAAATGATGCCATCTGGATGGCCTCTTCTTTTACCTTCTACTTAAATATTGCCGTCTTATACTTGTACACAATGATACAGGCAACTATCAATGCAACAATTACAATGGTAGTTATTGAAAAATGAACAAAATGTAAAGATGAGTGTAAATGAAACTGTTCTTTTAACGTTTCGGCCTCTTGTTTTAGTTTGTCTAAATTAGTTAAGTGATCTAACTTTAATTTTATGCTTTTGCTAGCTATGTAATTGGATTTTATAAGAGGAACATGGAATGTAAAATTTCGCCATCGGTATTTCCGAAAACGTGATCTATTATTAATTTACAGGATTTGGCAGCGGACAAAATGGCACCGTTCATGATAATTCATTTTACCATTACATTTTCCATTAAATTTACATTGCTTTTTGAGGAGATTAAAAGTTTCTTATTAGTAATCTGCGTATACAGTTTATAGTCATTATTCACGGTTGCGTAAACACATTCACTAAGTTTTTTAAGAACACATCTGTCTATTTGTCCAGGTTTAATGCACCCTACACTTTCGTCTATCATCTTACATTTTTGATTAGTCCACAGTTCACCTTTAACGCTCAGGAGGTGATATTTGAACGGTGGTATCAGCACTCTGTCTTGCGAATCGGGAATAGGGTATAAGTTGGTATATCGGAGGATTAAGAAATTAAGGATGGGTATCTTTAATACACAAGTGATCATCTTACCAGCAGAAATGACTTGAAATTGTGAGAACTTCAGAATTTTGAACTTGTGTAAAAATCGAACGTTCATCTGATAGGCCGCTGCCATGAAATTCTGCAAAAGCTTTATCCATTGCTTTTGTAATTAGCATCATATTCTCCGAAGGATACTTTAATTTTCCCCTTGAAATAAAGTGTATCCAATCAGGAAGATTATCACTGCAATCTTGAATACACTCAGCGTCTGTACCTAAATTAGGATATTGATCACGAAATCTATATGCTACGTATCCAGCGACATACTTCATCCCTTCTAGACACAGAACATCTTCGATGATTTCGGATTCAAATGCGGTGGCTAAATGGTAGTCTTCATCATCATTCATCTGCAAATGCGAAGTATTGTGCTCTGGCTCAGAAAATGACGTATGTAGAAATTCATTAATATCGTCGTCATTTAGACAATATTCTTCTAATTGGATTGCAGAGTCTTTAATAAGAGGTTTCAGCACGGTTTCTGTAAAACAAACTTCTTGTGGTTCAGTAGGCAGTTCTGTTTCTAAAGGAGTTACTAAACATCTTTCTTCTGAATGTTCTTCTGTATTCTTGTTCATTGTGAAAACTGCAGCGGAATGTTTTCCAAGAATGTACCATCGCAATCTGTATTTCATATCAAGAGGCGTGGGATGGTCATTAGTGGCTCCCATGCCGCGTATGTAGGAAAAGAAATTTTCAAGAACGTCTTGATTAAGACGGAATGTTAATATCTATTCAACGTTATATCTACTACTTAGGTATTCATTCAGTTGAATTAATGCTTTGGTTAGACCGCAGCACTCCCTTCTGAAACTGAATTTGGGATTTATGATTCCCAACACGCATCGATGAAATTAAGTCGGACATATTTTTAAGAACTTGCAACTGTGTTTCTTTATTAACTCCAAATGCGTTACCTCCAGTATGAGTGCCAAACTTTGCTCTAGAGTTAAATAGATCAAACCACTCATTTACCACTTTAAGCAGCTTGCTTGTTTCTTCCCAATTACTGTCTTTCATGTATCCTTTTCTACCACACCATTCGACAGCTTTTGACACACTATTCGAAAGGATTTGAGCAGCAGGACGAACCTTTTGTCTTTCGCTACCACGTACTTCTAGGTGATACCTTGTAAGTCGGTGTGCAATTTTAAACTCCGTAGAAGAAAGGGAGAGCAGAATATCAAAACAAGATTTATCAACAACGTTCCCTTTTATATGAAATCCATGGTCAAGTAAGTGATTTCGAAGAAGTTTAAGAAGATGCGGGACATCAGCAAAAGCGAAAATTTTTTTGCCATTATTACTTGGATGATCAAAATAACATTTATGTTCACCGATTCCTAATTTTGACCAGAAGCCCATGTTGGCAGATCCCATATCACTGGTAATAGCGTCGACAATATAACCACATTCGGCAAGCTTCACCAGTATTTCATTTATAATAGATTTTGTCATGGGTTGATCAAATTGGTAGTAAATAGGCTGTTTCCATTGCCCAAAGAGCCCTCTAACCATAACAGTTTGACAAGCACTATGTGATCCATATTTCTTCTCCAGTTTTCTGTCCAAGCATATGCTATTCGAAATATGTATTTCGTCAAATGTCAATACAGTTAGACGTTCTCGTTCAGTTAATAAATTTGCTTTATGTGCCATTAGTTTTAAAACGTCCATTAAAATCCCTGGTTCCAAATTTAAAGACAAAGCCCATTTTCGCAATGTTGACATCCCCGGAAGTGGATAACCAGTTGCTCGTAGATATCGATAAGCTTTCGGGCTTACACTCCTTAAGGAGATTGCTGCAGAAATATCTTCTGAAGACCAACGTATTTTTTTAATAGTGGGTTTAACAGCATTTTAATCTGACCAGGAGTAAATATTTTCCCCAGCATCTCTTTTATTTTTTGAGGAAGAGAATTTGTAACCGTCTGAAATTCTTTATCCAGATATGCATTTTCTTCTTCGAAGCGTTTACATTTTTTTCTTAATTCAACATTTTCACTTTCCAGTGTAATTATTTTTTGTTTCAGAGATTCAATTGTATCAGATCGCTCAAGAATGCTAAAAACGAAATAATAAAATTACAATATACGGACGTGAAAGATAACTATCTTACTCATTTGACGCTACATTATCATTTCCATCACAATCCTGAATTACTGTTGATGGGGAATTTACTACAGAATTCAAAAGGATTTTTACAATTTGTCGATTTGCACGTTTCTCAACTCTTTTTGAGCGATCAAAATGTACTTCCTTCATTTTTTCATTAACAGGAGGCTTGGTTGGCAAATTTTCTGTAGGAATTGCATCCACCTTTAAATTTCTAAAGTTTGCCGGAGAATAGTGTAATAATTTATGCCTCATCGAGACGATAAAATTAGAGGCAGTAAAATGAACGGAGCAAATCCTGGCTAAAAGTATATAATACCCTATTAAATACAGCTAAAAATATAAAAAACGTGTACACCTACAATTTTTTATGTCAAATTTGTCTTCTCGTTTACATGCACTTATCCACTGGTGTAATTATTACACCCCGCAACTGCACAAGCAGGCATTTTAGTTCACTAAAACTGCAAGAAAATTTATTTGACAACACCGTTTCCGATCACTACAAAGTACGAGAAGATGCAAAATCAGTTGTAACCGCGGTTGTAACGCAAACTGCACTGAAGCCCGCTTGTGCCTGCTCCCTACCTGACGTCATAATTCGATGCGCACTAGCCGACCAATTTGGGCTTCGTTTGTAGCACACCATTATACTCACACCACGCCAAGAACCTTTTGCGATAGTGAACTCGGAAGGGCGTTACTCTGTTCAATCATTTTTTCTATTATTTCCAAGGACCGGCACAGAGGAAAGGTTTTAGTTTCTAGTTTCTCAATTGCATCGGGTAGGTATATTGCTGAAATGTGTTGCAATAATAGCAATATTTTTTTTATTGAAGGATCCTCAAATGCCAGCTGGCTTGAATTGATTGCAATTGCGTCTGATCTGTCAAATTTTCCAACTACTTCTTTCGTAGCTTCGAAATTTTCAGCATAAAACAATACGGCTTTCAACCAAGTTCCCCACCGTGTTAATATTGGTTCTGGAGGTAGTGCTACGTTTGGTAGTTGCTCTTTATATGCTTGTACTCGCGATGGTGCTTTTAAAAACACTTTTTTGTAGAAGAAATCAATTTATTGACTATCCCGAACTCGTTTCTAATCTCTTCCGCAACTCGATGTAATCCGTGGCTAGACAGGTGATGTGAAGCAATTTCGGGTAGAACACTTTCAGAGCTTGACCAGCTTTCACCATATAAGGCGCACCGTCAGAAACAAAAACACATATGTTCTCGTCAATAGAAGAATCAGGAAATAGTGATCTGATGGAATCATTTATGAACTGGGCTATAGTTGAATGGTTTGTTTTTTCTAGGACCTTGCAAGCAACCAAATGGGGAGTGGAGGGCTCTTTAGATAATTTTCCAACAATTAGATTCGCTATATATCGTCCACATGATTCTGTCGTTTCATCAGCTGATATCCATAGTAGATTCGCAACTCGATGTAATCCGTGGCTAGACAGGTGATGTGAAGCAATTTCGGGTAGAACACTTTCAGAGCTTGACCAGCTTTCACCATATAAGGCGCACCGTCAGAAACAAAAACACATATGTTCTCGTCAATAGAAGAATCAGGAAATAGTGATCTGATGGAATCATTTATGAACCGGGCGATAGTTGAATGGTTTGTTTTTTCTAGGACCTTGCAAGCAACCAAATGGGGAGTGGAGGGCTCTTTAGATAATTTTCCAACAATTAGATTCGCTATATATCGTCCACATGATTCTGTCGTTTCATCAGCTGATATCCATAGTAGATTGTTCGAGAGATCGGCGCGTATTTCACTAAGTACTTCGTCGTAGATAGTTGACAGGTAGTTTTTTTGAATTGTGGACTATTCAGGAATTATCTGGTTAGCGCAATACTTCTTAATGAATTTCCGGCATACTTCGTTATTTAATTGGTGGAAAGGAATATTGCAAGCAACAAATAACTCACATAAATCTTTATTGAATTCTATTTTCTTTGAAGTATCCGAATTAGAAGTCGAAATATGGGGCAGTAGTTGTTGTCGACTTCTTGTTGGTTTCTGTCTTGCAGCTAAATGGGAAGCAGTACTCACATGTTGATCGATTTAGTATTTTTTTGATGAAGGTATTCGCTTTTCACAAACCTTGCAGAAAATCACAGTACCATCAGTCGTAAATTGACCTGGGTAATTTTTTATCCAAGATTCCATTAAAATCTGAGTATTTTTTTTCACTGGCGGCATTATTTCAACAAAAATAAGATTCAAATACAGCGAGACAAAAACAACTGAATTGCGTTTAGGCGCGTGAGTGAAGCAGCGAGTGCCGTATGCCCTCTCCCGCACGCACACCGCATCCCGCCAACGCCTACCGAGCGCCGACGTCGCGATCGGTCGGATTCAGTGCGCTCGCTGAGTGTGTGCGAGGCGGACGTGTCGCCTACATAATACAACATGCCAAACACGTATACCTAACTATTGAAATACGCACTATCAATGAAAAAGTACCAAAATATGCATTAACGCTATAAAAATAGAATTATATGCATTTGCATATGCAAACATGCAAATGCATATAATCCGATGTCTATTAATAACCTTTCAGCCAAATAATGATTGTATTGGATTATTAAATAAGTTTCGAAAATGCGATTATCTTTATTGATAGCTGTTTCAAGAGAATAAATGTCTTGTTTAATAACTTTTAGGTCTTTAGAATACATATCTGTGATGTGATTTGCGCAGAAGGTATAGGCGTTGATTTGTTTAATAATAACTTCTTGTTCCTTGAAAATTAATTGTAGGTTCTTCTGTATCTCTGTTAAATCGTTTTCATCCGGATTACTTGTTATAAATTTTAAAGCTGTTCCTAGAAAATTAAATAATCCACGTTTTTCTCTATGATTGAATTTTGACAGCGTAATCTGAATTTCGTGGCAATAATCCATTAATATATACAATTGAGGGTAAGTAATATTATTTGGTTTTTTAATCTCGATCAAATTTAGATTGTTTAATAACACTGGCCAACAAAAAATTTTTTTGTTGTAACATAAAGCTGAATAGTATATTACAGTAGAATGAGCCCATCTAAATACGAAAATGGCAAAAAAATGTGTAACACGTAAGGTTTTCTTGTTATATTAAACAAAGTACATGTAGAACGGTACCATTTAGTATTTATTGAATAAATGATTTTACAAGTTGTTTAACCCTGTATATCAACTATATTTATAATTTATAATAGGTTAACATGTAAGAAAAGGGTAACATCAAAAATATTTATTTGAAACACATTAATTTTTTTTCCGGTTATGGGGATTCACATCTTCTCTCTTCAAAAACCAACAGTAATCACTCATCATGACTGGATCCCATCGTCCTTGGTACCGAATTTCCATTGTCCTAATATCTTGATGGAATCTTTCACCCTGCTCGTCGCTGACTGCGCCTAAATTTTCAGGAAAAAATGGTAAATGGGAATGGACAAAGTGAATTTTTAACGACACTCGGCAACCAAGCAATTTCTAGGAGTCTAAAAGTTCATTAACTAGTTGTTCATAGTTTGCATCCATATTGTTGCTTAAAAGTCCCCTCACTACACTTACAAAATGAGTTCCATGTTCTAAGTTCTTGTGTGGTGAGCTTTTCTATAAAATTAACATCGTTCAGCAAATTTCCAAATTGGTGGCCCAATAAAAATGCATTCTTTTAATTTGGCGTCACTTACCTGGGGAAAGACTTGTGTTAGGTATTTAAATCCTTCACCCTCTTTATTCATAGACTTCACAAAGTTTTTCATTAGTCCAAGTTTAATGTGAAGAGGAGGCAAAAGGACATCTTTTGGATCTACAGGGGGCACATACTTAACATTTTGAGATCCCGGTTGAAATTCAACCCTTTCCGGCCAAGTTTTCGTTACGTAATGTTCATTCACTGCACGGCTGTCCCACAAACAAAGAAAACAGCAATATTTTGTAAATCCTCCTTGAAGTCCCATTAAAATTGCTATAACTTTTAAATCCCCATATATCTGCATTTGTACCGGTTGTAGTTTATTTTATCTAAAAGGATGCGCATATTTTCACAGGTTTCTTTCATTGTCACTGAATGGGCAAATGGTATAGGTGGTTTTAAATTCCTATTATGTAATAACACAGCTTTTAAACTATATTTCGATGAGTCTATGAATAATCGCCATTCAGAGGGAGAATGCTAGATATTGAGTTCTTGCATTAAACCGTCGATATCAGTACACGCACATAAAGCATTTTCCATATTGTAAAATGCAGAAAACGTAGAATTTCTTTTCCTAAAAGTCGTAATTTTTGTTTCTTTGGCTAGTAAGTTCCACTCCTTAAGACGGGAACCATAAAGTTCTGACTGTTGCTTTGACAACCCCAAATCACGTACTAAATCATTTAACTCACTTTGAACAATTAAATGTCGCTCGCTGGAACTGGGACCCGCAGTAAAAGTGGGGTCGGTACACTGTTCTTCGGAGCTGCCTAATGATACGTTATTATCTTCCAAAACAATGTCTTGCCAATCTAAAGGCGCAGGCGGTATTGGTAAGTCTGAATTGTGAGGAACAGGTCTTATGGCAGAAGGCAAATTCGGATATTGGATCTTGCTCTTTTCTTTTCTGGAATAACCTTCAGTCTTTGTCATGCAAAAATAGCAATCGTCTAAAAGGTTCTCGCCAAACCATTGGAATTGCAAAAGGCATACTTCTTCTCTTCCCTTTCATCCACTGTACGAATAACACGCTACAGCTGACACAGCAAACATGGGGAGCCCAGTGCTGGTCTTGATCTCCGATTGAAACACCAAAATACAAAAAATATGCTTTTTCACATTTTCAGAAAATGATCTGGCTTGTGACTTCACCAGAAATTCTCCACAAATATAACAAAACTTGTCAGGGGAATTTTTGAAACTGCGGCGCTTTTGACTTGACATTTTCGCCGTTAAAAAAACTTTCATAACTACACAGACCGCTCAATACGAAACTCATCAGAAGACTGAAAAGAGAATAAGTTTAATGTTGCAAACAATCCATTTTAGGTTATCTTTCGATTTTAAAGTGCACCCCTTTTAAATGGCCCCTCATAAAATTTACTACCTGCCAATATAAAAGGGTCCAATGGGCCCATTGAAAAATGGTACGTATTAGGGCTCTATGAATATTTTTTCTAAAATTAGAAAGGTATTAGCATTGTGAATATAATGGGCTGAACTGTGTTACAAAAATCGTGTCGGCCAGTGTAATTGTTGATAATTTAAGTCTAATTCTGTCATGTTAAAATAAAAATAGAATTTGTGATAATGACTTACTAGCCTATTCTCTAAGCTTTTCGTTAGCTCTCAACGAATCGTTATATCCGAAATTGCGTAAAGTGAGCAAGTTCGTATTCAGTAAACCCCACTTCGTTAACAAATTCGTAATACCTTCGGTATGTCGTTCGTTGCGGCTGAGGTTCCCGTACGACACTCCTTGCCCTGTCGTTATGAGCTTAACGAATTCGTAAAACTTAATACGCTTGCGTAATTGGTGATTAGTTGGCAGCAAAATATCAACATAACCTACAAACACTTTGAAAAGGAAAAACAAGCGTGTTTATAAAGAAATAATTTTAACTTTTTAACAGAAATGGACGATAATTTTATACATTTATTGATGGCGAACTTTAGCGAAACGAAGAATAAAATTGAGGTTTTACGAGAAATTTCAGTTCAGTGGTGTAATTGGTGTAATCGACTGCACACATATAGCCATAGTAGCTCCTCCTGCTGAAGACGAACAGTTTCGAGGGCGAGTATATATTAATAGAAAAAACTATCACAGCATTAACGTGCAAGTGATATGTGATGCTGACCTGACGTTGCTGGCAGTAAACGCCAGGTATCCAGGATCAGTCCACGATGCGGCAATATGGACAACATCCATTATATACCAGCACTTGCGACAACAATTTGTTGAAGGTACATACATTATTTATAATTTATTAATATCAATGATTACTCTTGAAAGAGCAAGTAAAATGATTTGAAATAAACATTTTATTTAAAGAAGTTTGTAGTGTTGCAGGTGAAAGATCGTCGTGGTTGTTAGGCGACTCGGGCTACCCTTTGCAACCCTGGCTGTTTACACCTATTGTTTGTGCAGAACCTAATACACCACAGGGTCGCTACAGTACCAGACTTACATCAACCAGAAATACGGTGGAACGATGTATCGGCATTTTAAAAATGCGATTTCGTTGTTTATTACACCATCGAACATTACATTATGATTCTGTAACGGCAGGAAATAGTATTTTACGCGTAGCGCACGAGATTCGCATGCGCTACAAGTTCCCATTACTTGTTCCCGCACAAGACATGTATACTATTTTTTGCACAACTGCTAAAAGTAAATCATATTTTAATATGAATTTATTTCGATATTCTTCGTAAAAGAAATAGTTTGACATTTATTATGTCGGTAAAGTAGGTATCTAGCTAAGTAGTTGTCAGTTCTAACAAAATTTTAAATTGATTGATTTATATGCGTTCGTTGCAATAGATATAATCATTTTACGTTTACTACAAAATAAAAAGTTACTTTACCAGTGGCAAAATTCGTCGACGTACCTCGGTGCTATTTAATAACAGCTAGAAATGCAGGGTGTAGCGACATCGACACTCTACCACGGCCAACTAAATTAATTTAGTTGGCCGTGACTCTACGAACATCGGCGATGCGTAGCAAACATTTCTGTCAAATGGCGCTGTAGGTATTAATTGTCAGATCTTAATTTAATATTTTTTTGAGGTAATTTTAAATATTTTGAAGTAAAAATGGCAGTAAATTACATTTTCTTTATATATCTTTAATATTATAGTAATTATTTTATTATGGAATTATCAATTAGCCTGAGAAAAAACGGTGCGTGAATCACGCACGTGTGTGTCAAAGTAGTAGAATGACCGTAAAGAAGGCGTTTCCGTGATTCAATAGAGTGCGCGAAAACGTGGTTTGTACGCAAGGAGTGCAAAAAAATATTTATGCATGTAGTGTATTACACAACATGTGTGTACAATACAATGTACTTCTACCAAAGGCACTTGAGGGGGGCGATGAAGTTTTTATAGATGTGGTTGGACCAATTGCGGAAAGGGAAATGTGGTTAAATGAAGGACGTTTGGACGTAGTTATGCAGAAAAGTACTAAGCATCAATTTCTTGATTTTGAGATATTTAAGTCTAAAGTTTTCACTCTGTTGATAATTCATAGTTCGTAGGGCTAATATCTACTATATGTCAATGTTCTGACGTCTGTAACAGTGTCTTGTTGTTGAAATAGTATTTTAATAAATTTTACCGTTTTTGAAAAAAAAAAATTATCAGAGCACACAGTAACTTCCCTAAATTGCAACCAATTAATTTTTGTCTTATTTACTGATATCTTTCTGTTCGTAATAATTTTCTCAAGGTTTGATGTACCAAAAAAAAAATCCGATTTCATTGCACAGACTACCAGTGGCTTCTTTTTACGACAAGATGTCATTATTTGCATATAATCGTCAGGAAGATAGATTCTCTGAGCATGCTTTAAAGCACTTTCTATGTCACTAAAATCCGTATCATTCGGTAAAAAGCTATGCCCAGGAACAAGAAATCTATGACAATTTTTTTTTATTGAAGGCTTCATTTGTAAAATACATTTTAGTAGCAAAACGATCTTTATGTTCCTGTTTTGCCCTCCACAGGAATCTGACCATAAAATTAATTCAGTCACATCGTCTTTCACATTTTCCATTACGTGTTTTATTAAGCAAGATCCAACTTCCTGCGCCCCCCTTCCAGCGTCACCTTCTACCCAGACGTAACAAAAACCTCTATCTTCTTTTGCTGCATGAATTCCACAGTTATATAACCACAGCTGGCGTTTATAAAAAATTATATTAGTTGGAATTCTGGGTAGGGGGAGAGTTTTCTCTAAATCAAAGGTGAGGCATTGGACTTTTTTTTCAGTTTTGGCTCTGTTGAAATAATTTTTCATGAAATCAAGTGCTTCTTTCCAGAGTGAAAAATGCTTTGATTGGTCTTCTTCTAATTTTGTTCTCTCAACACCAACACTATTTGATATTTTTATAGCTAATACATCGCAGGTATTGCATGTATCCTTTTTTAGGGTCTTGAATTTTAAATTGAAATTTTCATAAAATAGCTTTTTTAAAGAAGAAACACTTAGTGGATTTTTATTTTCAGAAGCATACAGGCTATACATTTTTGCAAGAGTCATCTCTGGAGCCAAAAATTCTTGATTTGAGTTTTTACGACAATAGTGGGATTTGTACTTCGGGATTTTTTTAATATGATTTACTACTTCAAGCACTTTCTCATCTGGAATTTTGTTTGCTCCACCTTGCAGCAATCCCTTGCGATCAACCATACTTCCAGTTCTCATTTTAACTAAAGCTGTATTAATTCTTCTAGTGTTGATTTGAAGAGTTCCCATGAACATATTCTTGCATATTAATATTTTATTTAAATAAAATTTTCTTGAATACTGTCGAAGTTCAGGTGTTTTTTCAGAAATTTCTTTTTTTCTTATATTCAGTAACATAAGAAACAATATATAATGCTTGTGCTTCGTAGAAACCTAATTCCCAGAACTTTTCAAACTCCCCCCGCCTTTCTTCTTCTGTTAACTTTTCGATGCAACGTAATGGACACTTACATTCAAAATTAATAAAAGATTTTGCTTCTTTTATAATTCCTTTGTGTGTTATATATTTTTTATTCTTGTATTTGTTGTTCTTCATTTCTACTCTTGTCTGTGCCATCTTTCGTTTTCTCCCTTTCTTGGGTCTAGGGTTAGCCACATGTTTTTCTGGATTATCGTCGTTTTTTGCTAAATTGCTATCGTTTGGTAAAGTATGACTAGGGCCAGATATTGAATCGTCATTTTGCTGTTTATCTAATTTCACTATTTCACTATCGGAACTAGATATATCGTCAGCTTCTTCACCGGGAGAAAAACTTGGGTCCAAATCGGAATAATCCGGTTCACTATTATCTTCGAAAAAATAACTGCTGGCTGTAGGTTTTTCAACGCTAGTAATGGTACTCGGAATTTCGAAATGATCACTTCGAGGATTTCTATGCCTAAAAAAGTGAACTAAATTTTATTAAGCACATAAGAGCAGCTGTAAAACTTTCTTTTTGTGCGGATATATAAATTATTAGTAGGTCACTGTTATACCAGTATTTTCCCTATTTATTAAATTACGACAACAATATTTTGTTGTAATTTGTGGACGTCTAGCACTATTTGCTTACATCAGGTATAATTTATTAAGAAATGCTACAATAAGGGAACACTTACGAAAGCTCTTGGTTATCAATGCTGCCTGATGTGCATGTATTAGTAATGGTTAATCCAGTGTCGAGATCCGTGATTTGTGATACATTTTCGCCTACTTCAGTTGTTGTTGCATTATCTATGCACTCGGCATTGGTAGTCTAAAATAGTTTAACAGTAGAGACAGCATTAGAAAAACGCTGAGTAATATACACAAGGAAAGCCAAATTTGTGAAAACTTACCTCCTTAACAGAAACATTTCCAATTACATTAGAGGTTGATTGTGCACTATTTACCGGTACGGCTACTGAATTCACTATCATGTGGTTTTTTAAAGCCAATTCCGCAATTAACTTCCCTCGAATTAGCATTTTAATAAACTATTTATAAGCTTTTTAAGTAACAGAACTTTTTACCGACTTTTGACGTTTAGAAGTAACCATAACCTTAAAAATTGCCACAAAAAGAAAGTGTGTTGGTACTATTCTGCAAAATTAATGGAATGAAGCTCAGAGCAATTTGCAGAAGCGTACTAAGTAATTTAGTACTTTTTTGCACTTCCGGGACTAAAGTTGATACTTTAGTCCCCGTAAACAGGGACTAAAGTAGATCATTTAATCCCTAGGGACTAAAGTAACTCATTTAATCCCTAGGGACTAAAGTAAAAATGATACCGTAACTATGGTAAATTTATGTACACACGAGGTTAGTAGGTTAGGTTTTGTTTGTCATCTGACACACACTGACGTAAAACTTAACCTGCAAATCTCAAATTTGACATATACTGACAATACACTTCAGTACTGCCAACTGATTCAGGCTATCCAGGACCTGCTGCAATTCAGTTTGTAATAAATTATAATTGTCAGTTTCCAAATTGACAGATTCCAAATTTTGGAAATGTTTGATGATAATGTTCCCAAAAGTGCAAAAAATAGCGTATATACCTCGGGACTAGAGTGCCTAAATCCCTTGATTGGTTATTGCCCTCGGGCTTCGCCCTCGATGCAACAAACTCCACTCGCGGGATTAAATGGTGCACTTTAGTCCCTCATGATATAATATATATTCTGCAAAATAGTTAAACACCGTTAGAAAAATGTCACTTGGTCCACAAAACTGCCATCAGGTTTAGAATATAGATATCACTTGGAACGTTTCAGCATAATACAATACTGACCTTTACGTATATTAAAAGCGTACTAACTCGAATTTCGAATTTTTGTCGGATAGTACTTTTCTGCATAACAGCATCCGTTTAATGAGAGATAATTTTAATTAAAATTTGTAGTAATGCAATGTACATAATTTCATTAAAATATGTATAACTATGCAACAATAAAACCCTTTAGCCTTCTTCACAATTTTATTAGTGTTGTGCGTTGAGATATGTTTCAAAACCAGATTGGTTTCATTATCAGGTCATAAACATATGAAGCAAATTGTAAATAGTGAGGTTAAAATTTAAAAGATGAACAAATGTAAGTAAAAAAAAGCTGTAAAATACCAAGTGAAGAAATAATTAACCAGTAAACTACTTTATACGAATCTTTCTACAGGTTAAAACAATAATTAAAATTTGCAAGATTAGAAGTGTACGACATTCAGGATAACAACTTTTATTGATTTATAGCCATGAAGATATCTCTCTTTTACAACTTCTACATATTTACATATTTACCTACAAACTATTTAAATCTAAAAATTAATATTTGCAACTTACTTCTAGATATTTACATTATATTTACATACCTACTGACTATTCTAATCTAAACTAGGATAACGCATCTTAAATTCTAATTTTTTAAATTCTAATTCTTGGCGTCGTAGCGCCAGTTCTTCCCTCTTCATAGCAGTGTAGTCCAAGATGGAACTGGCAAGCTTTTCCACCGAACCACTCCATGTTTTGAGGGTCTCCTTCTGAATCTCCACTGTGTCCGCATACTGCGATGCAGCTTTCTCATACGTGGATTCAGAAGTACAACGTTTTCTGTTTATAACGAGAATGCATTTGTTTTAGAATGTACCTAACAATGGGTTTAACTGAAAACAAACCTTTTAACCCCTTAGTTGCTCGTGCCTACAATTTGTACATCTTCACTGCAAGTTGGAACACTAGCTGGCAGCACATTTGCAGCCTGCAAAACTGGATGTTCCTCTAGCGGAGGATCCTCGGGAAGCAAAGCCTCATTGAGAAAGTTGAGGCCTCCCTCGGACAGCTCTGGAACACCGACCACGACCACATTTCCAATCAAATTGATTAGATCGGTCTCCAGGTCCATTAGAGGCTTGTCCAGCACAGGCCCTCCCCCGGTTTCAGTTGAGTGCACAACTTGCAGCTGTGCCTTCTTCTTCGTAGCACTCTTCCAGTCAGCAAATGTCTAAAATCAAATAATGTAGAATTAATCGTTTGTGCGAAAGTAAACTAAAAAGTGAGTTTTACCTTTTTCCACATGTCTTTCGACTTTTGTGGTCCACTGCCGCAAGAATGCAGTTGGCCCACCAATTGCTCCCATGCTTCCTCAACTGCTTTCGGATTTGGCGGCGCATTTTTATTGGTACGAAATGCCACATTTCCCCGCAACATTTCTAAATATAATGCTTGTTGAGCAGTTGATATCTTAGCCGTCCGCTTTTTGGCGCTTGGGCTACCATTGGCAGGTAAAATAAAGCCGCAACTGCTCATTATCGTTGTTTTTCAAACACAAGTATAACACAAGCAAGAACGTTTCCAACTTATTGTACCTCGTGTACGATGCCGCCAAGCAGAATATTTGTAGCAACAGTAGTTAAAATGCAATAGATAATCATCTACTTATAAATATGAGACAGATTGCACGTCACAACTACTTATAAAGATGACCACTAGATGACGAGATGTATGACGCGTTTCTGTTCCTGTACTATTCTAGTTAAAAACATTCCCTCTTTCGTTACGGCCTGTTTACGAACGAATTGTTACCGAATTCGTTGAGGCTCCCGTACTGAATACGAATTATAACGAAAATCGTATGACCCTCCTGTACGAATTCGTTCCTAACGAAAATCGTTTAAATAACGAAGTAAATTGAATAGCACTGTAATAGTCTTTACATTTCCTAAGTCTTCAAAGTACCCACTCGTTTTAATTTTGTCTATCGGAAGGCCCAGGATCTGGCTGGACAGGAGAATCGTGTAAAGAAAATACCTTTCTTACTGGTTTAATTTTTCCCTTATTAATATTAGGTTTTCTATTTGATCTTTCCCGTGTTCCCTCAACTTTGTTCCCTTGAATAGAGGTTACTTTGCCTTTATCGAAAATGGATCAGTTTTTCTAATACGTTGGCGAGTGAAATAAGCTACCGGTTCGTTCATGACTACGTCGGTTTCTTTATTTTGATTTTATTTTTCTGAAATATGACTACCTTTGTTAAGTTATTTTTGCTATATTGTCTCGTAGAAGGGCAAAATTTAGCTTTTCTTTTATCATTATAGGCTTCAAATATATTTATGTCTAAGTCGACCTTGTGGGCATTAAGTTTTCGCATGGGCCGTAGAATGAAGTAAAAGGGGTAAACCTGTCATGGAATGGACTGACTGGTTATAAATCAAGATTGTGGAAGTCATAAGATTCGGTTGTGTTTCGTTTTTATCCTGACTCTTTAATACTCTAATTTTTTCTAGAAGGGTTGAATGAACTCATTCTAGCGGTGAATTTGAACAGCTGTTATAATTATTGATAAAATGTAAGTCTATTTTGAATAATTTATAATATTCCTGAAAAACATTATTTTTAAATTCTTTTCCTTCGTCGCAGACCAATCTTCTTGGAAAACCATGATGTGCAAATTAGTGTCTTAATTTGTTTAATATAGTTATTGCCGGTACGTCAGTTATATAATAAGCTTGCGTATATTTTGAAAAGAGGTCAATTATGGTCAAGAACTTACTACCATCGAAACTAAAGGTATCTATGTGAACCACATCAGATGCTCTTTTTGCTACTAAGGCTCCTGAAAACAGGATTCTATAAGGGTTTCTTTCATACTTATTACTAAGGCACGTCTCGCATTCGTTTATTAATTTATTTATCCTAGTTTCATATCGGGCCAGTAGTAATTACATTTCAGATGTTCGTACGTTTTCTTTATGCCGTTGTGATTTTCTGAATGGTATTCATTAATTACTTTTGCTTGTTCTCCAGGGTTTTCTACGTCTAATGCTAAAATGTAATATTAATTTTGCTATTAAATAAGTGGCTTCTATTGTTTTCTTAAAATTTTGGTTCAAGTTCTTTATCCTTAAAGTAGATACCATATAGATTGCTTGGATTGCTCTTCTGATGGTCACTAATAGGTGTTGTTTGGAAAAGGGTTTGTTAATGATTGTGTTGAATTTGTCACCTAATTTAGCTATTATGCGGTTATTGAATTGATTTATTGGTTTTTCGGTAATTTGCATTTTGAATACTGGGACTCTACTGACGTATGATGAGTATCTATGATATCGCTTTCTTGTTCGTCAATCCTAACGTCTTTACTAGTAAGTATATCATCTGCATCATTATTGGGTAACTCTACCTCATGTATATTCGGGAGAATTGACAATAAATCTAAATCTAACTCGGGGTCCATTACTTCCTTGAGGTTTATTTCTATCCTTGAAAGGGCTTCGGCTACTAATTTTTCCTTTCCTTTATTCCACTTTATAAAAAAAATCTCTAATCTCAAGCGCCATTTAATTAATCTAGAATTCGTTGTTTTGAGAGAAAATAACCATACTAAGGGTTTATGGTCTGTTTCTATTATAAATTGTTTTCAGAAAAGATAAGGTCTAAAATGCTTAGTGTTTTCTACTATCGATAACAATTCACGCTCTATGGTGGAATAGTTTTTTTCCCGCACTGTTTAATGTTCTCGAATAAAAGGCTATAGGTTTGTTATTTTGGGTTAAAACGTCTAAAGCTACGTCAGAAGCGTCAGTTGTTAGGCAGAAAGTCTTATAGATGTCAGGGTAACTTAATATGGGAGCGTTGACTAACAATTCTTTACAGCAGGCATGTCAAAGTCATATTAAGCAATGGGCCACATTGACGTTAAAAATTTGTGCGGGCCGCAGTCATTTGGGTGTTGGTGGAGGAGCACAATTTTAATAATTGCATGATACACAGTTATTACAAAACTCTATTTTTTAGATGTTTGACATAGTAATTACATACTGCCATACTACTTACATTACAATTATAATGATACACTTTATTTTTTTCCGGATATTTGGTATGGTTTTTGGGACACCAGTTTTTCCAGCTTTGGCTTGAGATCTTGTGCTGTCGCAACTTTCATAACTGACGATAAGTGTTCATCTGTCAATCTTGAACGATGAGATGTTTTATTTGCTTTTATGATAGAAAAAGATTGTTCACACAAGTAGGTACTGGCAAACATGACTAAAATTCTTCAGACAAATTTCCGATATTCAACAAAGTGATGCGGTATGAGGTGTAAAATGCAGGTATTCCTACTTCGTTATACTTCGCCTTTAAAAGAGAATCGGTCTGCAGTTCTATAGTTCAAGTTGAATTTCTTCAGCTGCATTTTCGGCGTTATAGGAATCTTCTTCTTCCAGTGCCGTATCATGTGATGTCGGCAACCCTTATGGCAAATCTATGTCTGTCTTGAGTCGTATGGAATATTGTATGTGTATAGTGATTGGTCCATTCCTTGATGTTCCTGAACCACGATTTCTTTTTTCTTCCCTGTCCTCGTTTTCCATCAACCTTGCCCTCCAAGGCCACTCGCAATATGTCATATCTGCTGTGCCTCATAATATGTCCGAAGTACTGTGTTTTTAGTTTTTTAATTATTTGTACTATTTGTGGTCTTGTGCCTATTCTGTTAAGTATTTCTTCGTTTGTAATTTTAGCAGTCCATGGGACTCGTAGCATTCTACGATATAACCATAATTCGAATGATTGCACACGTTGTTCAATGTCCTTTTTGACTGTCCAGGTTTCACAGCCATATAGTAGTGTAGACCATATATAACATTTTAATACTCTCTTTCTCAATTTCATCGATAGCTTCAAGTTGCAGAGAACGTTCTTCATTTTATAGAACCCCGCTCTAGCAATTTCGATTCTTCTCTTAACTTCTTGCAGGTGGTCCATTTTATTGTTTATATTACGTCCCAGATATATGTAGTTGTTTACGTTCTCGATTGTTTTGTCGTCAATTTCTAGAGTAATGTTTGCGTTGTCTGCCTTGGTAAATAACATACATTTTGTTTTGTTTGTATTCATTTTTAATCCCATGTTATTGCTTTTTATGTTCAGCCTGTCCATTAGGATTTGTAAGTCCATTTCATTGTCCGTCAGGATTATAGTGTCATCCGCGTACCGTATGTTATTAAAAGTTACTCCGTTTATTTTAATTCCCTCTGGACGGTTCTCTAATGCAGTTTGTATAATACACTCCGAATATACGTTGAAAAGCAAGGGAGATAGTACGCATCCTTGCCGGACACCCCTTGTAATCTCTATTTCTTCAGTTACCTCGTCTTCTATTCGTACTGTGGATTTTTGATTCCAGTATAAGTTTCTGATTATTTTTAGATCTTTTCCGTCCAAACCAATTTTCTGCAGTTGTGTTATTAGTTTTTCGTGTTGGACTTGATCAAACGCCTTCTCATAATCAATATAGCAGGCATATACTTCTTTGCGGACCTCTAAGCATCTTTCCACCAGCACCACCATGGCAAGCATGGCTTCTCTTGTTCCTAGACCTTGTCTAAATCCAAACTGAGAATTGCTGAGATATTCCTCACATTTGCCTTTTATTCTATAGTATATGATTCTCAGGAATACTTTTAAGGTGTGTGACATTAGGCTAATAGTTCTGAAATCTTCACATTTCCGTGCTTTTGGTTTTTTAGGTATCGTTATGAAAGTGGAACGTAGCCATTCTCCTGGAATACTTCCGGACGTATATATACAGTTGAATAGATCTGTTAGCTTATCTATTGCTATGTCTCCCATGTATTTTAGGTATTCGGTTGAAATATCGTCCTCTCCCGTTGCCTTGCCAACTTTTGTCATTTTAATTGCGTGTAATACTTCTGATTTAAGGATATATGGCCCTTCTTCTGAAGCTACCGTTGGGTACCTATTGTTCCGGTTGTCTTTAAATAGTTGCTTTATGTAACTTTTCCATATATCCTTTTTTTCTTCCATGTCGAATAAGGAGAGTTAAACAACAAGAAATCATTTTCGCAATAATTAAAATCTTGAAAACGTTTGTCAAATTCGCGCTTTAGTGCTTCAAGTTGAACAACATATTTTTTAAATTTCAGTTGTTTAAATTTTTTAACTTCCTGACGTAGAAAAGGTGTGTAACGTTTTCCTGGTTTAGTTGACTTGTCCAAAGTATAGGTTTGGCTTTTGAAACATTTCACATCATCGTACATTTCAGTCACAACTCTGTTTTTTTCCTTGTAACTTCACATTTAAATCATATAAATGTCCGGTCAAATCAACTATAATGCCAAATCTTGCACCCAACTATCTTCCTTAAGAGTACCAACTTCCTTATCCTTCATCTCCAAGAATAGCACAATTTCTTCTCTCAGAACAAAGAATATTTTCAAGGCGTTATGAAACTTCCGTATAATATGAAATACCATCAAATGCGCTTTCCAGTTCACTTAATAACGTATGAAACTTGTCGGTGATTTAACCCACGTGCGCGTTTACAGTTAACAGTTTTTGTCACAAGTTTAAGTACATGATCCATTTCTAAAACTTTTGAACAGAGCACTTGCTGGTGGATAATGCAATGAAAGTGCGCAAACTTGCAGTCTGGTTGAGTCTTACGTTTTTCGGCTAACAATCTTGCACCAACACCTTTTACTTTAGCCACAATGGAAGGAGCTCCATCTGTAGCCAAACAAACCATTGTTTCTAAAGGTAAGTTATATGGGAAGAGAACCCCCCCCCCCCTTCACTTATTAAAAATGTCTTCGCCGGTAGTTGTATCATGCATTGGAACGAGTTCTAACAACTCTTCTGTTATGTTTAAGTTTACATCACAAGCGCGAATTTACACAGGAAGCTGTGCAATTGAAAATAATAGGTATTCCATAGATTTATTTTTCAATTGTTCTCTGAGGTTAGTTGCGATATCATCGATTCTTTCTGGTAACTGTGTTTCTTGCTCAAGAAATATTTTTGAACGTATTTACTTTATCCGGACACACCACCTCGGCAGCTTGAACGATGCACTTTTTAATAAAATCGCCTTCAGCAAATGGTTTTGAATGCTGGGCAATCGTATGTGATAAAACGTAGCTCGCCTTAACAGCAAGTTCACTCTCTTTGTTGACTGCTGTAAATAATGATTGTTGGTTAGTCAAACCATGTTTTAGTTCGCGAAGTTTATCCTTTTATTTTTTCTGTGTATTGTAGATACTTTTCACGATGTATTTCGTAATCTCGTTTAATGTTGTATTCTTTTGGCACAGCAATGGTCTTACGGCAAATTAAACAAATAATATTGCTTTTCACTAGAGAGCAGAAGTACTGTAATTCCCATCTCTCTTGAAACACACGGTGTTCATGTTAAGTTTTCTTTTAGTTTTAGAAGTCATCTTTACATCAAAAACTCAAAATCACCGATATTCACTTATAAACCGTCGTACAATACAACGCCTTGGCCTTGCAACTAATCTAGATACGCCACTGAACACAACTACTCATTTCAAACTCGCGGCATACTCGGACTGTTAAAACAGGAAGTCGCATGTTACCCATAGTCATAAATACATCGGTCCAGGCTAAATTCGAACCTTTTGGAATTTTGCATGTATTAAAAATTAAATAAAATATAAAATTCTTATTTTCGTCTATAATAACGTATCAAACCT
>CALNHX010006508.1:0-87901 GCA_940337035.1 Agriotes lineatus | reverse complement strand
CGGTTGGGAGGTGGCTGAGCTTATATCTATCCCAAAGCTGTCTTTTTTTATTGATAAAAGTGCGAATTCTTTCCGTCATCCATGGTTTATCTTGAGCTCTTAGTTTCCTTTTAAACGGTACAGTTTTGTCCACGGCCTGAAGTATTTTATTTTTGAGAATTGCCCATGCATCATTAATGTTTAAGTTCGACGCAGATACGTTACTCAAAATGTTATTCATGGTCACATAGTCGCCCTTTCGATAATTTCTAATCAAAGCCCTTTTGGAGTTTGATGCTTTTGAAGAGGAAAGAAATTGTATACTCGCAATTATTACAATATGATCACTTTTACCTATTGGGGGCCTATATTGAAGGTTTGTGACAAGGTTTTCTTCAGTAGTTAAGATTAAATCAAGAAGCGACGGTGTGTCCGAGGACCGGAAGCGAGTAGGTTGTTTCACAACTTGATGGAGACCGGATTCAAGATACATATTTAGAAAATCAGCAGATGCACCCGTCCCATCAGTAGAAGTCAACGATTCCCAGTGGATTTTCGGGTAGTTGAAATCACCAAAGATAATAAGTTTACCTTCTTTACAGTTGAATGCAGACGATAGCATTGAAATTAGTATGTTGTTCTCATCACCAGTTAAACCGGGCGGTCTGTAGACACACACGATTTTATAGACCATGTTAAGCAACTTCAATTTTAAAAATAATAAGCTTAAGTTTGCACTGGAGTATTCATTACATTTTTCAGCATAAATTTTTTCATGATCAATTTCATTTAAAATATATATTAGAACACCACCCCCTGCACGACCTATTCTGTCACATCTGAATAAGCTATATTGCGGAATAGTTATCGTGGTGTCACTGACACTAGAATTCAAACATGTTTCTGTGATTAGGATAACTGTTGGTTTAAGATCGTTTATCTGTATTAGAAATTCATTAAATTTGTTGCCAATGCTTTGTATGTTTGTATAGAAAAAGGTTATGTTAAAAAGCCGTGGATATTTTAGTTTTTTGCGTTTTTAACGATTTTAGGTGATCCTCTAACGTACTTTATGGTTAGGTCTGATTCTCCATTATTTAAACGATCAGTTAATTGATTCCTGAGTGCCTTTAAGTAATCACGTTGCATAACTGTATTATCATTGCTAAGTTTAATCGGGCTATCGGCTGTAATGATGTTTTTCTGCTTAAGAATTTCACGCGCATCAAGCTCACTGCCAAAAACAATTTTTACTGGCCTATTTTTCCCGATAGTCGGTTTACCTAACCTGATTACCTGTTTGACATCAACAGGTGTAGTAATATGCGATAATTTTTCTATTATTTCGTTGATTTTGTTTTTGTCATCGTTAATACGATTCTCAACAGTAGGAGCAGTAGATTCCTCGACATTATAGGCAATCACATTGAGGGACCTTAAATTGCGTTCTCGTATCTCAGATATGACTATGTGACATTATTAACAGTAACCCCATTGAGAAGTCCAGTAACTATTAAATTAAGAAGAGAAAATGGAGGAGGATTGGAATCGCCTTCAGGAAGGACCCCTCAGTGTCCGAAAAACAAGCACTACATTGAATCCTCAACGCAGATGCAAAAGAGGAAGACCTAAGCTGAACTAGAGAAGAACAATAGAGGCGGACATAAAAACAACAGGCAAATCACGGACTGAAGTCAAGACGTTAGCCAAAAATAGAGTTCGATAGCGTTGTTTCGTGGTAGGCCTATGCTCCGAAATGGAGTAACAGGAACTAAGTCAAAACTAAATCAATTGCCATTGTCATTGGAGGTATTAGGCCTAATACACCATGCTGGCTAGACGTCTTGGTATATGCATTTTATACCTTCTGCAAGGATTGAAATCAGCCGCTCCCCTCGAGTACCTACGCTGTTATATATCCGCTCACTTTGACTTCAGAGAATACACATCCCCTTGATTAGCCCTTAGATAATTCAATGTTCAATGATCCAAACAAGACAGTTTTGCTAGTTTTGGCCTGCTCCGGGTATTTTATTTTTCTGCTACTCACCATGTCTGGTAGAAGTTTCCCGATTCGTCACTTGATGGGCGCTCTATGAAGGACTAGCAACCCCACACAGGAACAAAATGAGTTTCGTCCTAAAAACCATTTTAAAGAAATCTTTACTGATAACTCACATAATGTAATATTTTCGACTTGACTTAGATCTTCCTCGATTTACATGGGTCGATTGGAATAAATTGGAACGATCATGGCACACTTATTTTTTGCTTTTTTCTCTTAATATTGGGTCAGAGCCTGTTATTACCACCCTGAGAGGGATTTTATAAGCCGTCTTGTGCACAGGCTGGGTAGGTGGCTAGGAAGAATGTCCATATGAAGGGTTGGTATGTTGGCAGGAGAGCGTACAATGTAACCGATGTCCGGTGGGTTATAGAGCCCCAATAACCCACTACCTACCGATTATAAACGCAAATGCTTTTTACCAGCCGGCTACACTTAAAATAAAAAATTAAAACTAGATTGAGAAAAAATTTATATTTAAAATGTCAGTTTTGTGGTATCATTGAATTTCGAAAATTATGTATAATCCAAAAATCCAATAATATACAGGGTGTTCCATTTAAAAATCACAACCTGATATGACTCCCGTTGAAACCAGAAGCGACAAAAAAATTGTATGTTAAAACTGAAGTTTATTAGGTGTAGGTATACGATATATCAAGTTTTATACATGTAACTACGAATATAAAGAAAAATAGAGTATACCATGATGATGTTACATGCGGTATATTTGAAAATGCAAAAATATATGCTTGATGTAGTCAAGGTCAACTACGGCTTGTATTTAGAAAAACCAAGTTTTTAGGTCGTAACTCAAAAACTATAGGCGACACATTAATTCCCATTAGATTATACACTGTGGTTTCTTTATCTCGTTACAACACCTATTATGTCCAGCGTTTTTCATAAGTGTTTAACATTTTGATAACATTTTAAATAAACTGTTATCAAATGTTACACGTTCATGAAAAAATGCTGGACGTAATATGTGTTGTAACGACATAAAAAACCACAGTGTATGCATTTATCTACATATTTTGTTTTCAAATGGACTGTGACATCGAGACATCGATTTTTACTTCCCCCATCTAAAAGACGAAAGAAATATTGTAATCGTGAGATATCTTCAGATCTTCACGTTTCAGGGTCTCTAGATGACGAAAAACATGTAAGTATTCTCAATTCCGCCTGTCCATCGTTTGGCGGCAAAGCTAAAAACGATTTGTTGGGGAAAGACGATATTTAGCATGCGGATTATATGTCTACCTGGCTCGAAACTGAATATACTCTCGGTCAAATATATACAGGTTGAGCACCTTGAAAAATAAAATATTATCTATTTTCTCTTGAACTGAGAAATAGATAACAGTAATAATTTGCAAATAGGTCAGGTTCTCACTCTTGTTGAAAATGGTACCCAACAGATACAGGGTAAATATAAAAGGGACAGCAAAAAGATCGCTGTGCATCTCATTCATTGCAGGGGACAGAAATGTGTAAGGATGACCGTGGAGCGCAGTTAGTGCGAACAAAAAGGTGTAGTAATCGTCGCGGACCGCAGCATCGCAGACAGCAATTTGCAACGATCCATGCGCGCCGTACTTGCGAGGGAAGATCCGTGTAGTCAATTACAGATTTCTTCATTTTTCGACTGTAGCTCGGAAATCGAAAGAGATATTCGAATGTTGTTTTCTCCATCATATTGTCCTCAAGAACTTGACCTCATAATGTGCAAACCATCTTCCTTTAACTCTAATATTAACGAACATTTTCATTTAATTTCACCCTGTTGAGTATGTGATGAGAGGTAACTTTACTTGACTTTTCCGGTTTTCATTTCGTGGCTAATGTCTTCTTGTTTAATTCCTACACATTACTATATTTGAAACAAAACTGTAGATTCAAATTATGTATTTAATTTAAATTAAATAAAAATTAAAAACGGCGGGAAAATTGTTGTAATTTCATCGAAATAAAAGCTGTTAATTTTTAAAAATTATATTTCTGCCCGTCCAAAGCTATTTACAAGAAAAACAGTGGATAAAGTACCTTATCCGTATTTGTGTTCCAGCTTTGTCTAGCGGAGTGCTAACCTTCTCTCCTTTCATACAATATGTGAAGCGTGTGTGCTTATAGGTATACAAGGTATACAAACTTACGGTTATCGTATATGTGGTGAGAGGTAATTTTATTTGATTTTTTTAGCTGTAATTCTGTGGCAAACGTCAACATCATTGTTTAATTCCTACAGATTACTATATTTGACAAAAAAATATAGATTCAAATTATACAAGATGTTTCCTAAGTAAGTAATCGAACTTAAAGGTGGTAATATATGTTTTATTTTAAGAGGAAAAGTTCCTATAACCATGGTTTCTAAATTGCTTCGTTTTCAAAATACAAGGTGCCAAAGAAGCGGAAACAAAACTCAAAATTAAGAAATTTTGAAAACGAATCGAGATATTTTATTTAAATTTGGTACGCTTGCTTGTGGCACTAAGAGCCATTTTTCAATATCATTTAAAGATTTTCAGGTGCACCAGAGAGGCGTGCATATAGGTAATCATATTACATTTTTGAATTGAAAATGACACGCCACTGATTATTATTTTTCAATTTGAATAATTTTTAAACTCTCAGACAATACCTCTCCAAAAACTACCTCTTATGTTTTTAGATTTTATTAACCGTTATCGAGTTAAAATAAAAATTGCAAATAAAACGCATTTATGTATTTCATCGCAGTTAAACATGTTTATGTTTTTGATCAAGATAGCTGTTTTTCACACTTGTTTAAATAACTGAACAACGTCACTTGTATTGTATTAACCTAGTATTTTGAAGTTTTATTAACCATCGTGAATTACACAAATTTAGAAATGGTAAGAACTAAAAAAGTATCTAAACTACCTAATCATCGAACTTTCATAATAATCCCCCAGCGTCTTGTAGACACAGGATCATTTGTACGAACAAGTAATGTTCCAAGAAGACCTCAAACAGTTAGGACTCCTGCAGTGGAAGAAGCTGTTCTGAACGAAATTGAAGAACAATAGAAACTAGCACCAGAAAATTGCATATAAGTTTTGGCAGGTTTCTCACCGGATAGCCCACAACGGAACCCTCCTGGTGAGGGAGAAGGAGCGGGGAAATTCTAGGAAATATCTCGATGGGCCTGGAGGCCCTCTTGAGCGGAGTTAGGCGAGGAAGAGGTTCGGGAAAAATTCTGTGGAAATTCTGTCTTGAAATAGCTTCGTTTTCTCCTTATATACTCTGGGCTGATGTAAACAGCAGTTCAAGCCGGCTAGTTTGGAGGAGGGGATCCTTACTCTAGATGAGCGGAGGAATCCCTGCGCCTTCCCGCGATAACGTCGCTTATCGTCTTCCGCGCGGACTTAAGATGTAGCGCTCCGATTTATAACGTGAATTACGACATGTAGAACACGCGAATTAATTTTTAATTTAAAAATCGCGTTCGCACTGGGCGAAACGTTACACCATTACCACATCAGTCGCGTACAGGCTCTGTTGGCACGAAATTTTCTACAACGTTTAACGTTTTGTCTGTGGATGCAGCAAAAAATTGCACAGAGTCTTTAATACATTTCTGAGGTGCTCTTTACGGACGAGTTTATAATAACCATCTTTGGAGTGAACAAAAAACCACATTTTCATTGAATGTATGAGTGGTAATTGTTGGAGATTTTTTGATTGGCCTTGTCTTTCTTCCCGTGAGACTAGATGGTGATTCGTATCGAAATTTTCTTAAAGATGAACTACCTCTTCTACTGGAAAATGTTCCCCTGATACTCAGAAACAGAATGTGGTTTATCCACGACGGCGCTCCAGCTCATTTTATTGTACTAGCTCGTCAGTTTTTGAATATTGAGTTTACCAATCGAACCAACCTTAGCTTGCAAGATCCGCAGATCTAAATCCTTTAGATTTTTTCTTTTGGAGACACCTCAAAGCTTTAATTTACACAACATCTATTGAAAGCTAAGACGATCTGAGGCAGCGCATAACAAATTGATGTGAGACTATACGTAACACTCCAGGTATTTTTGAGCTAGTACGTCAATCACTGAGAAGGAGAGCTGATGCATGTGTTATGGCTGGAGGTGACAATTTTCAGCACCTGTTCTAATTTATTCTGCAATTTCATTAGTTACTTAATTTTTATTATTTGCATTTCATTATTATTTGCAATAACTCAGTCTGTTCCCTTAATAAAACGTTAAGCTATTTACAATTTTTATTTCAACTCGATCATGTATATTTTGAAAATGCAGAAATTTAGGAAACAGGGAAATACTTTTATAGGAAGTTTACTTCTTAAAATAAGCCATAGAATACCATCTTTAAGTTTGATTACTTACTTAGGGATCACCCTATATAAATAACCCAGTTTAAAAATAATACACTTATTTTTTCCCAAGATACGCAGCATATTATATAAAAATAACGTGTTTGCAGTTTTTATAATTATTTAATTTGAACAGATTAAATTTCTGCCTGTTCGAAGCCACTAAACTTGTTAACACGAAAAAATATGGTGACAGGTAATTTTATTTAAATTTTCCAGCTTTAATTCTGTGCCCACGATCTACAGCATTGTTTACTTCCTACAGATTACCATATTTGAAACAAAATTGTAAATTTATATTATATAAATAACCCAGTTTATAAATAATAGGAAATAGCGGAAAATTTATTTAAATATACTATACTAAATTTAAATATAATTACTTAATTTTTATAAAATGTTTACACTCTGATTTCAGCTTTCAGAAGATACGTGAGTTACAATATCACCTAAAAATTACGTGTTTCTGTGTTAATTAATTTACAATCACAATTTATATATTTGGTCGCCGAAATCCTCTAGAGTTTTTTAGATTCAGTTGTTTTTATAATTATGTAAAATGAACAGATTATATTTGTCATATTTTATGACTGCCTGTTCGCTGCCACTTATTATTTATTAACAAGAAAAAATGTGGATAAGGTGCCTTATCCGTATTTGTGTTCCATCCTTGTCTAGGGGAGTGCTAACCGTCTCTCCTTTCATACAACACGGTGATTGTAGAGCTTGCGCTACTTATATAGTTACGGTTATCGTACAATATGTGGTGAGAGGTAATTTTACTTGATTTTTCCTGCTTTAACCCTGCTCCCAATATATGCAACATTGTATAATTTCTACAGAGTGCTACATTTATAACCAAATTGTAGATTCAAATTACATAATTGATTTAATTTGAAATAATAGAAAATGGCGGTAAATTTAAATTCTTGCAACTTTGATATAAAATTCCTTAATTTTTAAAAATGTTTACACTGTGATTTAATTTGTTAGAAGATATGTAAGCTACGTATAACCGGATACGGAAGTGTTTCCGTGTTAATAGATTTACAATCTCAATTTATACAGGGTGTCCATTTAGTGCGCCGGTCTCCGATTACGTCTTTAGCTTTTTTTCTGAAAGAACGTTTGATTAGGGTGATCCTAATGGGATTGAAGAGAGCACATTTTAAAATTATTTTGCTATATACAGGGTGTCCCAAAAAAGTTTAACTTATTTTTTTTTAATGAAACACCCTGTATTTTTTTACAGTTGTTCAAGCTCTTATAGGTTCTATAAGTCCAACTTAAACTTTTCTTTTAATTGCATGCAGAGTTTCCAAAGTATGAACGTTTTTAGAATTTATTTGTTAATATGAAGCTTTCATTTAATAGTAATTTACGATACAAATGCGTAAAGCTACTCTTTAGGCACTAGTGGGGCAGAGTTAAAAAGCGAGTGAGCGAGCGTTTTAAGCCCCACGAGTGCGCCCCTCTTCCGCCAAGAACGTGAATTGTAGGATGGGCGGGAGAAAGCAGGGGTGGTGGATTGAAGAAAGGCTAGAAAAGGTGAAGAAGTACTACCCGGGCATTCGCCTCAAAGAAGGTACTTTGTTTACTCAGGAAAACCACCTAGAAACCTGAATCAGAGCAGAGGTCCACGGGAATCGAACCCACGACCTCCCGAATGCTAAATAGAAGTGTTAACCATATACACATAATCTTATCTTATTTATTTATAAGAAACTCTCTAGCATCACATTATTTTTCTGAATAGCGATTTTGATCTATAAACACTTCTACTTAGAATGCAGTGATTATTTCTAGAAGCAGACATTTTATTATGATGATTATAAACTTAAATCCATTAAAATTTTGAACAGTCTGTTTTGTTTTTTAACAGCAAGTCACTCATCTGAACCTGACACCTGCTACAGGTCATTCTCGTTTCGGAGACGAGGATTATCTAAGCATTGCTGATTTACCGGCCCCCGATAATTATCTTGTTTTAGAAAACGGTCAGTCATTGTTACCGTTTTTAATTAAGAGTCAAGTGGTGCCTTGTAATTGTTGTGAATACACAATAAACAGAGACAAATTTGAATTTTGGAAGTTTTTGTGAGTTCTTTTACATGTGTTTCTATTGTCAGAAAATGTTTACTGATGTAAAGGATTATAATTTTAATTAGTAACTTTATTGGGCAAATTTTAGTAGCTTAAAGGTCTGATTGTTCTGATTTCTGTGCTGGCTATAGAATCACTTGTTTCCATTTACACGTCTTAATTAAATTGTAGAGCACAGCTGAGTTAATTACTGAACCACTTGACTAATCTGGCTCGCAATAAGGCCTAAGCTAAAAATGTCAAAAATCTTACCCAGGTTGCACTGAATTTAAATTAAGGGAGGCGCTAATAGACGGAGACACCAAGTCACCAAACTTTTGGTTGTAGCGGCAAGGCGTTTGATAATAGTCGGTAATTTTCGTCTTTTACCAATAGTCTGTCACTGTCACACTTGGCAAAGTTGGAAGTTTTTGTAGGGCATTTTAACCAAATATAGGAATTGTAAAGCAAATTTTCAAAAAGTTTACAGCAAATTTGGATCTTCTTCCTCTTATATTAGGCCAGTGGCCTGTTTAGATCCAGAAAGTTGTAGTCCTAGAAGCCCATTTTGCTCCTCAATCAAGCAGGTGACCAACCTTGTTGAAATAGAGAAAGAGTTTATTTATTACGGGTTAACGACTACCACAGGTGTTACATTGGTAACCGGGGAGCTTACGATTTTTAAAATCTCTGTTTTATCACAGGGAATCGATCCCGGTTCGGCCGCATGGCATGGTCGTAGACTTATCAAGTTTCAACAAGACAGTAAATTAGTTTTCAGCAGTTTTTGATAAGATCGTAATACATTTTCAGCGAATCTGCAGGCAATTTTCAGCAAGTTTGAATACAGACACATTGTTCGACAAGTTTTGAATACATTTTCAAATAATTGACCTTGTATATTGTAGACCAATTACATTTTAAAAATATGGTCACGTGAGTTCTAAGGGAATTTTCACACTGAAAAGTAAATCACGGTAATTTTGTACTGGTTTGAAGAAAAGATATGTTCATTAAAACATTCAAGAAATTTGTTTCAAACCTGCCTTGACACAATTTTTTTAGCGTAACTGTAGTAATGTAGCTTATACAGTATATTTTCGTCAGTTTTGTAGCCATTTTCAACAAGGTTATAACACATTTCTAGGTAGATTCCAATATTTTTGTACTTTTATACTTTTTTCAATATCGAAGTTTAGATTTTTATTTGCGTTTTATTGCTTTTTAAATATTTTTATTATTTTTTTTAAACATACAAAAAAGTGGCTCCGCCATTGTTAATAGTTTTCTTATTTAATTAATACTAGGTTTGCTGGTATTTTTTTATAAAAAAATAATTAAATTAGGTAGAAAAATAATTTTTTGATAGTAAACGATTCTTTTTTATTCCGAAAAAAGTCATACAACCATGAATCCATTAGATAACAATATTTAGAATTTCTGAAGAGAATAATAAGTTAAAAAGCTAAAAATATAAAACTTAAAAATATACGCTGGAGTTAACGCTCAAAGGCATTAATAACAATGTCGTAAAGCACTTAGAAGAAAATGAGACGTCAAATGTAGACCTCGTTTAAACACAACAAAGTAATTGTACACAGCTAAGATGGGAAAGCTTCCATGGCCAACTGCATGCAAAAGAGATGCGAACAGAGTATTATGTGGTTATTTGTTTGTTGTCACAGAGAGTTAGGAAACAAACTGATAGAGATAAAATGTGTTTGAACATACGGTAACTGAAAGAGGGAACAATGCTTATATTCCTAAATAAACAAAGGTAATAAGGAGTCGATGAAAAAATAAATGTAAACCGTGTAATGAGATAGAGAATATTTTATCCATTCTCTATTTCAAACTCGAAAATTCTCGAAAGTCATTTCTCGATCTCAATCTAGAACTCGAGAATCTCAATACATGCTAACATTTTATATACGTGCGTACCGAATTGAAGCAGTTGTAACTGCAATATGCCCAAAGCAACCACGTACTCCACGTATTAATGTTCCGGAAGTCGCCTGGTGCTATCTATCGTACTATTCTTGATAGGGCAAAGCAGCGAGAGCTGGTCCAAAAGTAGAACATGTGGTTCTAGATTAGAACGCGCGGGTTCGATTCCCATGGACTTCAACAGCCATAAAAATCTAGCGCCTACTTCACTGAGATTTTACAATCCGGCTTTGGTGACAGCGGGCTCTCAATGCCTAAACCCCCACTGATATGACTCGGGCTGGTTTTTGTTATCAAAAAGAGTTTAAGTGCAGTTGTATGCCGTCATGTTGGATATTTTGCATCTCGCAGATGGCGTAATTATAACGCTTCTTGCGTGGTGTGCTTTGTACTTACAAGCATTGGCCGCGCTCCTGCTGCGACGTCTAAAATGCCTGCAGTTTTAGAAATATTGCAGTTCTGTTGAAATGCGTAGTTTCAATCGTCTGACACTGAAATCGAGGAAATAATTTGGAAAAATAACTCAGTTGTTAATGTTAAACATTCTGCTTTATGTTTCTGTGTTTGTTAGTTGTATGTCGGGGTCTTCTTTACTTTTTGCCACTAGAGCTATGTCATCTGTATAGCTTATCATGTCTAACCTTATTTGACGTATCTTTATTCCTGTATCTACCTTGTCCTTTAGTTCATTTATTACCTTTTATATAAATAAATTGAATAATGCAGCCGAAAGGGTATGGCTTTGTATAGTCCTTTTCTTATATTTATAGTTACTTCTCTTTCTTCTGCTTTTGTGTTATTATGCTAGTTTGATTCACATGCAACTGTTTCTCTTAACATAAAAGGCGAATGCCTAATACGTGCAAAGACGTGGCCGGTGTCAAGAATTGCGTTTCTTAATTTCCATTCACCCAATTAACTCAGTGGTAAAGGGTGTTGTCGAAGAGTAATCGAGGTGGAGCCCCTGTTAAAATATAGCGATTGGATAATTTATGTTGTTTTTGTTGTAAGTTTAAAATTCGTATTTATACAGTATTATTTATAAAACTAAATGGAATTAAGAATAAGAATTAGGTTAGTTCACGATAGCTAAGACGTCTCGATGGGCGAGACGTGGGGCAGTTAAGGGTCAGAGTTGCAAGCGTTGGCAGCGATTGCGAGCGTTTTGAAGAGGTGTGGTGACGGCCGGATACTTGGAGGCGCTTGTGAACGTCTTGGAGCCATGCGGATGACAGCTAGTGGAAGACGCACTTCGGTCGCAAGCGAGTGGAGCTGATCTGACGCTTAGGGCGTCTTGGAGTCGGGCGGATGACAGCTGTTGGAAGATATACTTCGATCGCAAGCGGATGAAGCGGACTTGAAGCTTGGGGCATCTTGGAGCCATGCGGATGACAGCTAGTGGAAGACGCACTTCGGTCACAAGCGGCTTGAGCGGACCTGACGCTTAGGGCGTCTTGGAGTCGTGCGGATGACAGCTGTTGGAAGATATACTTCGATCGAAAGCGGATGAAGCGGACTTGAAGCTTGGGGCATCTTGGAGCCATGCGGATGACAGCTAGTGGAAGACGCACTTCGGTCACAAGCGGCTTGAGCGGACCTGACGCTTAGGGCGTCTTGGAGTCGTGCGGATGACAGCTGTTAGAAGATATACTTCGATCGAAAGCGGATGAAGCGGACTTGAAGCTTGGGGCGTCTTGGAACCGCGGAATGACAGCTGGTGGAAGACAAATTTCGGGCGCAATCAGCTGAAGCGGACTTGAAGTTTGGCGCGTCTTGGAGCCATGCGGATGACAGCTAGTGGGAGACACACTTCGGTCGCAAGCGGCTGGGGCACACTTGAAGCTTGAGGCGTCTTAGAGCCGTGCGGATGACAGTTGGTGGAAAACACACTTTGGTCGCAAGCTACTCGAGCGGACCTGAAACTTGAGGCGTCTTTAGCGAAGCGAGACCCGCGGTGGAGAAGGCGGTGTGCCAGATCTGCTGGGATCTGGGGCTATGCTTAGCCGAAGTCGTCTCGTGGTGTGGACCTTATCGCAGACGTGGTGAACTTGGTACGCTTCTGGAAGCAGTGCTGTGAGTGTCGACTGGCTGGCGAAGGCAAATGCCGAAGGTTTGACCCTGTGCTGGCTTGGCTGAACGTTCGTGGTTGCTCGGGCTCGTAGGTCGTACTTAGGGAGTGCGTGCTCTAAACGTGTAGGTGTTTGGAAGCTTGTACTCTGGGCCGCACTTAGAAGGTGCGGGCTCGAAAGTTTGAAGCGTTTGAATGTCGAGGCTGAACGTTCGTTCGAGCCCCATGTGCTGAAGGTTGGTTATTGCAGGCAGAGCCGAACTAGTCATTCGAACATTTGGACCTCAATGCTGGTGATTGCAGGCGGACCGAATGGGTCGTTAGAACTACAGATATTGAATGTAGGTAATTGCAGGCGGACCGAACTGATCGTTCGAGATTCGAGTCCTGAATGTTTTCAGTAAGATTTGGTTGTGTTTATAAAGGGCCACGACGCCTGTTCTTAACCCTGTCGATCCCAGTCGTTCAAAGAATGGGAGCTTCTTGGGACATTTCCTCGCGGATTCGTGTATTTGGGTCTAGCGTTTTTACTAATAGGTAATGGCAGCAGCGCCTTTTGTGGCCTATCGTATAGCTCGTTTTAACTGGCCTTCTCTGATACTAGACTCGATGTGAGCTGGGCGCATTTTATGTTTTTTACATGCACGTTTTTTATCACATGCAGACTTTCGTTGTTTGTGTACGGTGATTTACAAATAAGTGGCAGCGTATCCCTTGCTCCTACCTAATCATTTTGTGTTGTGTCACCTTTGGCACTTAATCCTTTCGATTGTGCAAGGGGCCTATTTTTACGCGAGGTCCGGACACTGAAGCGCCTTGCTAGATAACTCGCTTTGTCCCTGGGCATGCATATTGTTGCCTGTTTAAATGGTGCAAAAATGCATTTCCGAGATTGTGGGTTGTCGCTGAAGCTCAAGTGGGTGCTTAGCGTTTATAAGTCGCTGTGATAAATACATTTTTTTTGTAAATGGGCCGGTCGTTATGTAAACTCCGTCCATTGTGCGGAGTTAACGCTCTTTCTATGTCTGTATTGTTGTATTTTCTAATTTCTTTTTCTATTATTAATCTTAGTTCTAGAGTGGCTTCTTTTGTCCAGGTTTCTTTGCTAAAGCATAATTGATTTTGTGTAATTTTTTATCTATTTTTATGTATTCTGTTGCATACAATTTGTATGTGTTTTCGAGGCATAGGTGGTTCAACTTCGGTATCGGTATTACTTCTATTACGCCAAAGTTTTAAAGTATATTTTTCTGTTTCATATATGCCAGCTATCAGTTTATAAATTCTTTGTTTAGTATCCTCATCCAGCGGCACATATTCATATAAATGTCATCAGATAAAACACATTTTTTGTCATTTGCAAGTTTCACTCTCAAAAGATCGGCTTCCATGGATGCTTCAAGTAATTACGGGACAAAATTAACATAGACATTTGTCCATTAGGTTAATTAGCTAGTTGCACCGCTTGTCCAGGATGAGAGAAAGTATGGTTAATGAAGGACTTAATTGCTGCAACGAAGAAATTACTTCGTAATCAGTAATCACTTATTCACTTTAGTAAAGTATGCAGTAGTCCAAAATATTTATAAACTCACCCATATTCTAATTGCAATTTGGTTTTGTGACAAATCTAACCATCCCGATGGTACCTTTAAATAAATAGTTCGCTCTATGACATATATTATATTAAGTTTGTTTGAAAGATCTTTAGCGAACATTGAGCATTTTTGGTGAACTCAGAAAGAACAATTTTATTGGACTTAGTGCTGAACAAATAAATTTTCAACACGTCATTTTTGCCAGTATATTTATGACATTTCGTTCTTAGAAATTTATAATAATGTAATTGTTTAGAATATCGTACTTGGCCTGACTAAGTGCAACACCTGCTTTTGCCGTTTCGCACATAATACCTTGTTAAGAAGCTATTCTACTTTTATTTAGATCTAAAATTTTGGTTTGTCTGAATCATTTGCGTACAGCTGGGTAGTTAGACATCACTGAATCATAACAAGATTATACCCGTGCATAAATAATTTGTTTAAAAGAATGTAAAACTGCTTCAAGTAGGTTGGCTCATCAACAAAGCTAAGCTCGTAAAACTGTAGACAGAAACGATTTTCATAGATCACTAAGACATTCCTTAGTCCTTACATAAATTAGCAATAATTCCTACATTATTTTGAGTAGAAACAATGCTAATAGCCGTAGTACGTTGTTTTGTTTTATTAATTTCATGTGTTGCAGAACTCGTTACATGCTTTTTCCTAGTTTTTACGCTTTTAAGGCTTGCAAGATTCTAAATGTGTATAAGACAACGGAGTACTTGATGTCGAGCTTTTTTTTAAACATGCAAAACGGCAAAGCTTGATGGTGTTTAAGGAAATAAATCTAACGTTACACGACACCATACAATATAAGCAATAAAATTGCATCAATGCGTGGAGTTAGTAGCATTGTTACTGCTTTATGTAATTTGGTTGCCTTTTTACACTTTATTTTAAAATGCTTTCTTCATAAAACAGTTATGGTTATGACTGGCCATTGCGTATTTATAGTGGTACCCAACGCCCAACGAGGAAGAAGAGGGCAATTAACTATTGTTCTTGTTTTTTCCTTCATTAATAATTATACCTATAATAGAATCCAACTCTAAGAACCACCTTTAGAGTAAGTTCTGAATAATTTATGAAACACATGTTATGAACAAAAAATATGTACTACTATGGCGGCTCTGTGTATATATTTTAAATGTTATTTGACGGCAATTTAAAATTTTTCATTCTAATGAAATTGATCTGTATAGGCATAGAGCACTCATACACTTATTTAAAAAGATCACAACATGAGTATTCCTGCATAAAATATATTGCGATGCTACGTGTTTGCATAAATATAAATAAAGGTTTAAAACTAACAGCTTATGCATGAAATTAATTATAAATATGCTAATTAATGCAAGAAGCTTAGATACTACCAGGTGATTTTGTAATCATCATGTATTGGCCTCTTATTAGAAAAGGGAATCAAAAACAGAATGATCTAAATCATGTGTTAATTGGTAATATAAAATAATAATTTATCTACGTAAGAGTTGAGCTGACGTTTGAATTTAATTTAAAGTTAAACGATTAAACCTTATTGAACTAGTAAAGTTAATAGATTTGGTTAACAAAATGTCTTGTATTCTAATAATGCAATGCCAGATGTTGAATTATACTCAGAAATGGAATTCATTCAAAATATCTGAGACTGAGGTTATTTACAGTCTTAGCACCTTTGAATTTAATTGTTTGAACGGTCATTGGATGTAAAGTACGCTCCTAGTGTAAAAGTGTTAATATAGAGCGCCGTATTATTGAGTGATTTAGAATCGCCATAGCAAATTAAGATATTAGTAGAAACAGTGGTCGAATTGACTGCGTTACTGAAACAATCTAAAAGCCGTTTACTGAGCAGCCAAGGTCAATAGTGGAACATCAGAACCGGAGTCAGCCCATTTAGCCAGCCCCAAGCAGTTCAAAAGAGTTGAAGTAACTGAGGTTAACAGCTAAATTCCAAGGAATTGTTTACAGTACTTTGTTTTAATAAAGGTTAAAACTTAAAACGAAAGTCATTTAATTTGTTGAGTAAAATTAAAAATCAGCATAGCGACTAGATTATTAATAAATTTCATTTATGCCGATGTGACTACTCAAATTTTGTATTTATCTTACTAATAAATTAATATTTTTGCCCCTACTTGTGATTGATTTATTTGAGTGTATTCAGATAATTCGTATTGTGTTGTAATGAAACTTGATTTTTCCGGAGTTTTCAAATTCCTGCGAAGAGTGCTTATTTAAACTTGAGCAAAATTTGCTAAATTCAGTTTCAAACTGGTTGACTCGGGTAAAGCTCAGATGCACAGGATCCGTTCTACTTAATTCGCTTTTGGGGAGCGTATTTGCAGGCCCAGGGAAAATATTAAGCTGCTGAGATGGGTGGACAGGAATTAGAACAATTTGTTTCTGGTGGCGTGTGTGTGAGGGAATGGAGTAGCCGAGAAATATACGTAGCGTGAAGCGGAAGGTAGCTCAACCAAAAGCCAATATTACCATGGAAATGTACTCCGTGGATTTGTAATTTTATCAGGGAGTCTCGATGTAAATCCGGCTTTAGCTGTAATAAAATGAACCTACTAATTCAACGGTATTAAATTCCCTGAATAACGCGACTAGCAACTCTCCCGCACAACACACTGCAACTCGCTCGAACGACAACCCTGGGGATAATTTTCGTGAAAGAAGCATTCCTTTTATAGACGTCTCTTGATTTAGATTTCCCACTCAACTTAGCTATATTTTCACTTTTATCTTGTCTAAATGAGTTTCTCCTATTTTGTATTGTGTATAGTATAGTGTCTTCCCATATATGCTTCACGATCTTCGCTAATGATGTAGCCAGCCATTTCTGAAACACTTAGTTTCTCTTCCATCATGTTTGCTGTTGCCTTTGTACACCAGCAGCACTTTTGTTTATCGTTTCTACCGTTCCCAAGACTTTTTGTGCTGCTGCATGTTCCTTTATTTTAATATCTTCGTAGATTTTTTGTGCTGTGCCATCTTTATTTCCATATTGCGTTTTCCCTAATAGTCTTAATTTGTATAGGTGGGATGTAGATTCTTCTCCCAGTTTGTCTATATTATATTTTGCGAATTGTGTGTGTGCGTTTCTTTGTCTACTTCTATTTTTGCATTAATTGTTTTATATCGATTTATAGATTTTGACCGGTTGGGGCCATGTATTTATGACTATTTTTATTTGCAAAAAAACTGTTATTAATTTTCAAAGAATGTTGATTTCTACGTATCAATCTTGTTCCATTATCATTTGTCGTTTCTTCATATTATCCTACTATTTTATTTTAATTTCTTTATTATATTCGCGCATTTAGATCTCTCATAGAAAGTATCGCATGTCGATGCTTTACTTTTCTATAGTTCTCACGAGATTCTCTTCAAAATAATCTTTTCTGACTTGGGAGACGACGTGATTTGTAATCGAGGTTTTCTTCCTTTGTTGACTCAACAACTAACTACAAAGCAGAAATACACCTATCTTAGGTGAAATTAATACATAAAAAAGCGCCATAGAAATGGCATTTTGCGAAGATCGACTACGTAACGAAAAAATTAGAAATAAAATGCAACTAAGTACAACTTTATGTGAACAAATAGAACAACGGAAATTGCTGTGGTATGGTCATATGCGAAGGATGGAAGTGGAAACCAAACAGGAAAAAAAAGATGAGCGAACAAATAAAGGTAGCGATGGGGAAGAGGAAACTAAACGAGGATACGGTCCACGATCGAAAGGTTGCGGTAAACCTCTACAATAGGCTAAGTTGTATAAAGCCGCTATATAAAAATATATAGGCTGATAAGAAACCAGACAACATGTTAGATCAATGCTGTTTTTTGAAATTTTCTAACACAAAATTTAAAATGTTGATTAACGAATGTTTCAAGAAATGAAAAAACAGCATGAATCATGAACGCCATAAAAAGGTTTCAGAGATTATCGTACATGTTAGATTACTTCAAATTCCTCAAAATTTAAAGCGTTATGGCACAATTTTGAAACAAGCTTACCATTAGATGTATATATAAAAGTAACTTTTGCTATTCGTCACTCGTCAATTGTCACTAACTTTTTTTAGTGGTAGTTTCAGTTTAACTAGAATTTATACCAAAAATTCCACTAAACAAAAAAATCATGTGCTTGAGATATTATTAAAAATATCAAAGATTAGTGGGACGGTCTTGAATGCACAAAGCCTGTTTTACACGTTACAAATTTAAAAATTGTTTAATTTCTATTACAGTGAGCTGTGTACAATTGGCTTACCAGTAACGATATTACATTTGAATTTAGCGCTCATTTGTGGGAGTGTTTCTACTGAATCTGTTGGTTAAACGTAGTATAGTGGCGTCGTCGTTAGGCCTTTAAATAATGAAAAAGTGGACGTGCTTGTAATTTCCACTTTTCAAAGAAATGTAAGAGAAAGGGTGTTTGTGACTAAATTTGTTAGCTATTAAAACATTTGAAAGTTGGAAACCTCTCTGCGTGCTAACAGAAACTTCAATAAGAAAGCCTGAGTTACATTATACATTTTTCAGCTAGAAACTTTGACCAATTTCAATACTAGATATTGTTTAAACTTGAAAGAGTTTTTGTATAGCACATTTTCGTAGTTATTACTTACTTAGTATTGCCAACATCCAAAAAATATAGTACTTGTATGAGCTTCTGACATTAGCGCCTGCATGAAATTCAGTTTCTGCATAAATGATATGTTTGGGGTTTGTACGTAGCTAATACGCCACAACCGGCGCTTGAATTTTCGGTGTGCGCGGAATGAAGATAAATCAAGCAGCTCAGCGATGCGCGCCACCGCGTAAGACAGATTCTTGCACGACACTTTTTAAATTTTCCCACAGAGTAGTCTTGGCAGAAAGGTATAAAATCTGGACGCTTGACCTGGCCAGCTCTAGCTGAAATAGCCACCAGGCCTTGTGGGGCTCGCCAAAGCCGTTAGTCTGACATCTAGATCTGTACGAAGTAGCCGTTCATAGCCATAAAGTGCATTGTAGCCGAGTTCTCTGATTCACCTTAAAAAACCGTTTAAGGACTCCCGACTCCAAACTCCAAGCCTCATAACATATTTGTGTGGCTTGATGGGTCTAGCACCTAAAGCTAGCTACCTTTTCCTGCGTTCCTATGGGCCAGGGTTTCAACACGGGGCCGCACAGCACAAGCGACGAGGTTACACTTTCGAGGCGTCCACAAAACAATCCTCATAGAGCGTCGAACCAGGTAAAATTTACCGCTAAAATTAATTAAGGGCGCAACACACCTGTTATGAGGACTTTTCCAGCCACCAGCGACGCCCTGACGCATTGCCAGGCGAAATAAGAATCTTTGCGGTAGCCCCTAACTCGCTGCGAGTCCATTGCAAGAGTTTGCAGTAAGCAATCTGAAGCGAGCGGACTTCCACCAAGTAAAATTCATTAACACTACCACGCTCCAGAAGCCACCAAGAGCGTCCAGAGCAAGATTAACACTTACACTAAACAATTTACATTTAGGTAGAGCCAGAAACAGTAAAAATTGAGCAATATTTAATTCCAGAAACGCCTGTTGCGACGAAATATAGCTTGAAGCGTTAGGCGAATATTCTGCGGCGGCTGTGCCAAAGGCTATCAGGAATATTCCAAGTATCGCGGGTTGCAGCTCTGTACACGTTGAATTCTGCAGCATCCGCTCAAATGCAGGTTATTTTCTTGTGTAACATTGCACAAACATCCTGTAAATAGTTTTAATTTACAAGACCTGGACTTTATATTTACTGTGCACTTTGTTTACATACTTGAATGAGTCGAGCCCTGGCGTTCTCAGTTACCATTACGGCTAAATTAAATAAGTGAGCGAAAGTCTTCATTACTTTCAGAGTTTATTACGAGTTTATGTGTAAATGTTATGTGTTTCTAACCTAAAACGTATAGGCTATGTTTATGTTTTTGGTTTTCATGATTTTACGTGCTACCAAAATCGAGGTTGGGAGTACAGATTCGTGTGCTAATGCTCAGGTCTAATTTTGAACTTGCACTTGCAGCTCCGGCCCGCTCGGAACTGTAAATTCACCGGGGTGCGCGAACGACACGACAGATCGTACCGCGCGTATTTCCACTTTTAACTCTCTTGAGAAAGGGAGAACAACCACGAATATAAAATCAAATTATTCCGGTAAAGCGAACTTCGGTTCTCCAGGCCGATCTCGCGGCCCTTAACTGGGGAAGAGCTTTGCTCGTGCCTCAGCTGGGCCACCAGAATTGTACGAGAATTATTCCGAGAAGTTATCTCGGGCCCCGACCTGACCTGCGGCCGTCAGCCGCCGAGAGCTCTGCTCTCATCTCTCGGCCCAGTCGAGCCACCAGAATTATTCGAGAAAATCTTAATACAGATTCCCGAAGAATAAACTATTAGTTATTTCGTCCCGCTGTCTACAATTATTACCCGCCCTATAGATAAGTTTACTTTAGGTAAGTAGACTACAGCTTCTCAATAATTTCATAATTTAAAACAACGCAAACCTGAGGATCGGGTTAAGCTGTTTTAAATAATTCAAAGTTCCGAACTTCCCCAGCATAGTATGCGATTAAGCAGGTTTAAAATTAACATACCTTGAGCTTTGTGTTTACACGTCCTTGACAGGAGCTGTTCACACCCACTATCAAAAAGATAACCTTTCACTGCCCGTTGTTATCATCAAACCAAATTCCACAAGCCGCACACGTGGGGACATTTTGCCTTCAAGGGAAAGTAATCAAATGTAGTATACATGAATATGTATTTGCTTTCATTAAATAAAGTAACTGATAATATCATGTATGCACTGCACTTGTGATGACAATTGTTTAAATTCGCAGTACTGCCAACATATATACTCCGCACACCATATGTATTATATGTATTATATGAGGAAGGTTGTATCGGCTCTGCCGCCTACTTTCAATAAATAATAATAATAATAATAATAATAAACATCAGTCAAATACCTTGGGAATGCCAGTGACTGTCAAACAGTGGAGAACCGAGTTCGCGCCTGCCATTTGGGTTGCCTAACCGCAAGGAGAATATAATTAACATTTATTTTGTATATATGATTGTAGATAATTTACATGCTTATTTAGTGTCCTTATTCCATGAACTGTAAATAGTGGTGAATAAATGTAATTTCTGTTATTTGGTATTCTTTGAATTAGTCAAAGTGAATTTAAATCGAACCTGGACCCAGTAAGAGCTACCCATTTATGTGACCAACATTAATTAATGTTATTATTGAATAAATACACCGGGAAACATTGCAAGCATGAACTATATCCTAAAAACTGCAAAAGCGTCATTGTAAGACAGATAAAATGTCTTTCGTGGAGCATCTACATAGAGGAATTTGTTTTCAGTTGTAAGACTGAATGTTATAAACACAATAATTATAGTTAGGTCAATATATTTCTCTAATTAACGATATGTCAATCATTATTGGTCAACAGAGCAGCCCTGGTACAAATGTTGTAAGAATTGTTTATAAGTATTTGGTATTGTATTTTTAACTACCTGGTTTTCCACAGTGATATTTTGATAGCTGACAGGCATTTTCTTTAAAACTATATTGAGGGTTCATTGAATAAGTTAGAATGGTGGCGGTCATGAAGATATTTGGCAAAAAGTAGATTCCAACCCTATTCTATAGCTTTCGTAATCACCATGGATCTCGTGTTGTTGCTATTATTTCAAAAATTCGTTGGCGTTGTCTTATATTTTCTCTGTGTGGCTACCCCAAGAATAATATTTATAATTAAATGTGCGGTAATACCGAACAAGTGGAAAATAAAATTCTATTAGTTTCGAAGTGCATTTACAAAATACCCTAAACTTGAAATATTTAGATAATGTTGCTTTTATGCAATATCTTCATGACTTAAAGCTAAGCTTACTTCGTGTATAGATATTTAAATATATTTCTCGATACGCCGCCGACAAATGCATTTCAGATTAGGATTGATCGTAAAAAACGTATTAAATTTAATGGAAGAAATAGTACAGCTTGAAGGGCGAATTACGCATGGCACGCTGTAAATGTAGTACGATCAAAAATTGTTTTCATCTAGTATGACTATGGAATAGTTCCTAATTCATGTGTTTGGGATGAAATATTTGATGACTTTGGGGCGCATTATTCTTAACTTTTAATTACTACGTTTGCCATTTCTGGAATGTTTTGAGCCTTGGAATGTAATATAATCTTGACGAATGTATTAGGCTCGCGATCTGTTGTTTCGGGGACTCGGAGATCACGTGCAACTAATGTACCGTGCCGAGGGGGGATCGGTCAGCAATGGAATTAAAACCAAAACCGAACGTTCGGGGTTGTGGCAGAGGCGCGACGTATCAGTGAAAGTAGGCCGTTTTGCTTAGTTATCTCTTGGCGCAAGTGATTCTGCGAGTATGCGAACCAATAGTTATTTATAATGCGTTAAGTTGAAATTATGCGAGGCGGAGCTGCGAGCGCGGCTATGCGTATTTCTAAGTAGTGAATTAGATTACCTAGAGTAGACTGTTCGTACTATCGTAGTTAATTGAATGATGTTTGGTAGCCTTTTTGGCAATTACAGCACATGATATACGTCAGAGGTTCTTGCTCGTGCTGGACGATTATATTATAATCTAGGATGTGGATCCCGCAGGAGCACGAAGACCGCACAGTGATCCTCGAAAGCATAAAGTTCCGCAATCGGAAGCATGAAGTCCCGTAATTATAATGAAAGCCCGCGGAAGCACGAAGTTCCGCAGTGGGCGGTCGCCTTGCAAGATTTATTGTAATATCTTTACTGTGAAAGTCGGATTATTACTGACTGATGCAAGGCCAAGCATTGTAACGTCACTGCCAGTATGGAGGGGCCAAGTGGGCCACCCCCGGTAAGTACAATTATTATCGTCGATGAGATTTGCAGGTCAGTAAGTTTATGTTCTTTTACATTTAACTGTCTGCCTCCGCCACTGAACCAAGGAAGGCTCGAACCTGCACTGTTTGCGCCCCGTTGCTGCCTTGTGATCATGGGTGAGTTGTATCCACCACTTTGACACATTTCAAAAGTTACGGAAATTGAATTTTAATATAATTACACAAACAAACCGGTCTAACACATGAATGCAATGTACGTTTATACTTAAATGTCAAACTTGAAATTTGATTTTTATGTGACTTATAGTTGCATTCATAAATTTGGAGCTATTCTATAGCCATAGTAGATGAAAATAATTTCTGATCATACTAGTTTTTTCTAGTGAATGCACTCAGAAGTCAATAAATAAAATAATATGTAGAGTAAATTAATAAACCAATTATATTAAAACGTGTACAAATATTAAAACATTACACGAAGAATCAGAGTGTCGGTAAAACGGTTAAGGATCTCTTTTATACGGTGTCACCATATCTATTACCTCTGTGTCATTAACTTTCTTTGAAATTTGGCAGGCCTGTACCTGCTAACGATTGCAATGGAGCAGATCTGGATGCTGAAACTCTTTGATGAATCATGACGCCGCTGATCTGTTGCACTTATAATAATTTTGGCAAGAAATAAAAATAGTTTATCACTAAACCACTGACAAATGGATTTCAGGTTAGGGCTGATCGTAATAAACTAGTTCTAGTTAATGGAAAATTTTACTTTTTCAACTATAAAGTAGTTCAGCTTAATGTGTAAATTACACTTGGCGCCCTGTACATAGTCAACCTTTACCTTATAATTTAAAAAAAATCCATTAAACCGTTCAGAATACAATAATATTAGGATTGGTTGTACGAATTTTGCTTTATTTAATGGGGAGAATTTACCTTCTCAAATGAAAAAAAAAATAAAGCTTCATGAGTGAATCACACTTAGTCAACCATTACCTTACAATAACTTACGCAAAAATGCGTCCACCAATCCTGCACGTAATTTTTACTTCGAATGCACAGCAACGTGTATTTCGAGTTTTGACGTTTCGCATATACCTGATAAAGATAATAAAAGGAAATGCTAAACGCGCCAGGCATTTTTATGTGCGCAAGCGTTTACTGCCGGGTTTTATTATACGACGAATACGCTATTCAGAGATAGCAGTTCTTACGCAAAAGGTATGCTGTGATTCGCAAATTTATTGTTTTATTAGTATTGCTCGTTTCGTCTTCCCAGTTAGGCTTAATTGTTTTACGATTTAATAATGGTTGTCATTCTAGGCACTTCCCGTCGTTATCTTGTTAACAAGCAGATGGTTGTCTCGACGTTTGGCAACTTTGCCGCTTAGATGCTAAATATTTCTTTACGATATGAAGAACAAAGAGTAGCTTGATCGTTTGCTATAAACTAAGCTATGTTACGTATTTATTCATTTTGCCTTGAAGGTTTAACAATGTCATACAAATTTTCATATATTATTTTTAATTGTATCCATTACTAAAGGTTTGAGATGCGCCAAGACTCATGGCTTATTCTTGGTTAGTGTAAAAAATTAAAAAAATGGAGGGTATGGAAATAGTGATATGGAAACAATACGTTCAGGACTTACTGACAGAAGGTGAAAAGAAGAAGAAAAGTAAAGAAAACGAAATTAAGGACGCTCAAAAGAACGATAGTTCTTTGAAAATACCCGGCACTGAGGTAGAGGTAACAAAAATTGGGGGGGGGGGGGGGGAGAGGGAAGAACTCAACAAGATGATCAAGACTACTAAACTAGAGAAGGCACCAAAAATCGATTATACGAGTATAACACCTGAAATGATTAAAGTTACAAATGAAAAGGGTAAAGGGAAACTGTTAAATTTGGTAAACCATTATAGCAATGGCCTTGCAGCCGCTGATGGAGATTGTAAGAAGAAGTTCAACATCTGAAACTGCTCTTTGTCTGAGAAACCAAGCAGGTAGGAGCTTTCCAAATTTCAAAGAGAGGAGGTAAAAAGTTGACTATGGTTGTAACAACAATTTGGATCTGCATAAGTTTGAAATATAAATTTATGTTAATTTCTTTTAGTTCTTTTAGTTATTTATGTGTGAGTGAAGCAGCAAGCTAAAGTGGTAATCCGTGAACATCACTTGCATGTACAGAGTAATTAAATATTCAAAAATGTCAACAGCAGGTTATTGTTAGCAATTCTGTCACCATCCCCAGCACAGCTACCTGTCTCTCGACCGAGCCAGAATAAGAGCGCCGCTGTTGTGGCCGGAAAATGCATCGCTATGGGAGAAGTTGACTAGCGCACTTTCTAAACAAATCGAAATATTTTCGCAGCAGGTTGAGAAATAAACCCGCTCACACGACAACTGACGGGACAAATACACCCCAATCTTCATCAAGGCCCAAAAGTACGGCCAGGTTAGGCAACGTGTACATTTTCCGGACTACTTCCAAAATGCGGGATAATATCGTGATACATGATTGGCAAGAGGGTCATGTAGTAACGACCTTGAAACGGCTCACTGACATGGTAATCCCTCGAAGAAGTTAGATATCAGAAACTGATCATTATCTAGGAAACGAAGCACGCAAAGCAGCATCGTATAAAAAGAGTTTTTACATTGGACCGGTCTCCCACTTCAACGGCAATCGCGTGAGCGTTGCTGTGGCTGTACCGACTTCTCTGTATTTTTCTAAGTTTAATAGTTATTTATGCATCTAGGACGAAAAATTGACTTTTTATGGACGATGCCTGCAATTGCTGGCCGAGGCTATAGCCGAGGCAAGCGATCAGGCAAAGCCATAAAAAGCAGTTTTCGTCCGAGGTGCATATTAAATTTTTCCGTCGACCGTCTAAATTTAAAAAAAAATAAAGTGGAGTCCGAATTATAAGTGTTGTTGAGGACGAAAAACGTTTGCGGACAAAAAGCGTTTGCGGACGAAAAACGTTTGCGGACGAAAAGTGTTTACGGACGATAAGCGTTTGCGGCTGTAAAGTGTTTGCGGACGAAAAGCATTCGCGGACGAAAAGCATTTGCGGACGAAAAGTGTTTCCGGACGAAAAATTAATGGTGTCCAAAAAAGTGACATTTTTGGTACGTAAATTCATCCGTAAAATCACATTTTATAGGGAGGTCGACGAAAAAATATATTTTAGTTATGTTAATTTATCAGTTATTTTATTTATTTACGTGTGAGTGAAGCAACAACCTAAATTAAATTATATACTGATTGCAGAGAAATTGGAACCGCCTTACTAAGTATACCAGATAAATTATTCTTTAGAATTTTGTAAGTAAGGTTCGATAATTATTGGGTAGAAGGTATGCAAAGATGTTTTTGAGAAAATAGAGGAGTTCGCTCTTATATAGCCAAAGGAAATTAAATAAAACGTTCATCTACGAAGAGAAGAATTAATATTACAATATATACTGCTATGGTCACATTTTAGTAGCCTTATATGTTAAATAAAAATAATTATTAGTAATTTATAACATAACCAAAAAAAAACAAATATTTAGCATAAGAATGTCCAGTAAAGGTAATAATTTAAATTTCAGGTTTGTTATAAAATAGCGTAAGCTTTGTAGATAATTGATATTATAATGTTTTTAGAATAGCTTTATCTTTGTTGAAAAACAAATTAAAATCACAGTAGGCTTGGCATTTCATGCAACTAAAACAACATCTGTAAATAAAACAATTGGGGTGGCTTCTTCAAGAGAGTTAGTTATGTTTTTGCCAAGCTTCCCCAATATAAGTGATTGTTATGTTGTATTAAATACCCAAGTTGACTAGAAATTGTGTTTTATTGAGAGAGTGTGTCATGAGTTATCTGTGGAAGTTGTCCTTGGCATTCGGCTTCCGCGCAGAAAGATACGAGACATCAATTTGGTCCAGTGTAGACCATGACATTTCAATGTGAGCTTACAGCTGTCCAGCCAGTTAGTAAGTGCGTGTACAAGCGCATAAGCAATCACCGTAAGTGTGGTGCAGCGGAACCCTATAATAAGACCCCCAGCTACAGTGAAAGCGATCCAAAAGGTCATCGAAGTGGGTTCGAGTGCAGATTTGTGCCTTGCCCAGTCTAACAAATTCAAGACAGTGGTAAAACAAGGATTCATATTCAGATTGTCATTCACCCTGGTATTGGATGAGGCGACAAAAAGTACCTTACAAAAAAAGCTAGAAATTTTAAAATAGGAAAATATGGAAAGAATATACATGACACAACTTTTATTTGCTGCTGATATGATGACATTTCACACAATATATCTATTAATTGTACAAGAAAAGAAATAATGGTTATAGCGCCAAAAGAAAAATGTTACAGTAGTATAATTCTAGAAGCAGAAACAATAAACCAATTTGTTCATCTTAAATATCTACAATATTGGAATATTTAACATTTTAAAACACCCGGGAATTTTCGGGCTCCGATCGAAGGCAGCGGCGATATTTTAGTTTCGCTTTTTATCGCAGCTTGCAAACCTGCGACACCGTCGGCTCGCACCTCTCAGTGGGGCATAACATGTTAAGGAAACATATTATTTCGTGGTATTTAGCCTTATTGTGTGACATATCGTGTTTAATCGGTCTTAACTGGAGATATAATCAAAACTTCGATCTGCTGAAATACGTTGACCGACTTCGCCTCGAGCTAGTGAACGATCTGGATATCGGATTTAACGTACACGCAGCCCCAAATCAGAATATTCGTATTTATGCATCTCCCTGACGAAGATCTTTGAGGGGTTTTGAGTCTTAGGTCAGAACATTTGTATTGCTACCGCCCCCAGAGGGTTCAGGTCAGAATATGCCTATTTTCGACGCGCTGATGAACATCTTCAAGGGTCCTTTGAGCCCCAGGTCAGAATATTCGTATTTCTGCTTGCTCGACGTATATCTTCGAGAACTTTTTGAGTCCCAAGTAAAAATATACGTATTTCTGTCATTCCGAAGACGATCCTTTAGCGTTACTCGTTCCACAGCTTTGGAGAAAGCCTTCCTATCCCATTAAGTGTGCCCGAAAGCATCTGGACTTTACTATTGCAGACTTTCAGTGTCTTCAATTCGCTATTGTTAACAATTTGAGACAAATGTTTCTTTTCTGGATTGATAGTAGTTTCTACATGTTTATACTTTTTATTCTACTAGCTAGGGCTTATCTACATATACAACTAGTAATAGATCGGACATTATTAGTGTATATTGTGTGTTATTCAAGTGTTCACTTCATGGGCACACCTCAATCTTCACTCCTGCTCAGGTGGGGCTTCGAGTAGTGTGAATAGACAGGTTGTATTGCGGCCAGCCTAATAAATTTGATAAAATATAGCTTGTAAATAGTAACATCTCTTTAGTTTGAATGCACAGAAAGAGTTGATGCTATAGGCAGGCTGTTTAACGCCATAAATTCAACTTTTCTAGTCAAGATGGAAGCGTCCAAAAAGTGAAAAGAGAAATGTTTAAGAAAGTAGGATCGCAGAAAATCACAACTACAGAAAAACATAGTAGAATTGAAGACACCGACATAAGATTTTAAAGAAAAATATACGGAAAAACAAAAAAACCGGGATATGTTGCACAGAGGGGAAAGTTTAACACGATTGTAATAAAGAGAATTGTGGAAGAAACGTGATAAGAAGCAACAAAAACAGAATAACGAAGAGAATATCTGAAGCCCACTAGGGAGAAACAAACAACGATGTCCATCTCTAGAAGGTCATAATCGATCTTGTATTGAAACAACGGACTAAGAAAACCTTTTTTACTGTTTCCCTTCTATGGATTAGTCGTTTTTAGCTTCGATTATTTACAGTCTTCCCAATTTTCTATTCCTCTCGCTTCCACGATATTTTATACATTTGCTTTAAATTTGAGGTTAAGTCGATCGTTTCTTTTTCGATACCATTAAAGTAAACGTTTTGATTATATTTTTTCCGGCATTTTTTCTATATTCCCCAGTTTACGGTTGTCCAGGGTTCTTATAGCGGATGAATTGATCTCCGTTATCTTCCAGATCGCTTCAGATTTCTACATATCTGGCTTTGTGTTTTGCAGACTTCGTCTACAGATATCTATTGAAACCGCTTTTATGTTGTTTTGAATTGTAGCAGTTACTGGACAAGTGCCTCTATGATATATCAATTTTCCCATCTGCAGTAATGCTGATAACCACGATAAAAGTAATTATTGATTCAAATACGTTCATACCATAGTTATTTTTATTAGTACTTCATTTATTTCTTTTACCGATTCTTCCACCATTCTTATCCAAATACTAATGTTATGGATGAAATATTTGATGGTTTTGGGGTGTATTATTTTTAAGTTTTAATTACTACGTTTGCTATTTGCGGATTGTTTTGAGTCCTGGAATGTAATATATAATCTTGACGAATGTATTAGGCGTGTAATGGCAGCATACCCTATGGATGATACATTTAATTTAAATATTATCCAGATATTCAATGTATATCATGTGATGTAACAGTTGTATGTTTTAACTGGTGGTGTTGTAAAGGGCAACCGCAGGGTTGTTTATATCAAGTAGTAAAAAATATATTGAATTGATAATCTACGATAAATAGTCACGTTAAAGGTTAAATTCCTATTAATTTTGAAGAATAATAATTGATTTGATATGTAGTAGCAATATAGTATTCTCTACAAGCAAATTTGACTATAATTCACAAATATTATTCAAATATAATATTCAAGATTGTTTGATTCCATTTAACGAGGTATTTTACTACGAAGCCAGTAAAAAAGTGGAAGTGAGTGTTGTGGTATGCTGTTGAACTGTCTATCCACATAATAGAGATTTCAAAGAGCTACAACGAGCTTTGTTTTGGTCGGGAACAACCCAGGGAGGTGTTTGCTAGCTAGAGTTTGTCCAGTTAGGAGCTGAGATAACACATTCAGGTACAAGATAGACAATCAGAAGGTTAGTGCACATTTATTATGAAATATTAAGAAGTTATATAGCAAGTTTGGTGCGGAAAATCATTAAAATAATTGTAAATATACTTAGAAATTAATTTAGAAGAATTAAATATATATATATAAGCGGTTTTTATACAGCTTCCGTCAGCCGTTTTTCGCAACAGTCTTAATTTTCTAAATTTAGTAGTGATTCAAGTACTCGACGTTTTTCGATTATTATAATTTGAAATTTACATTGTTGGTATTAGGTTATTTTTTAGAAACTCCATTTAAATCAAGTTTGGATATTTAACATTTGATTAAACTAATTTTGACAATATCTATTTATTTTTGTAATGTCATATCAAACTTCGATGTGCAACTAACAAACTGAAAGTATGAATTTAATTTTGTGAAGTAACTGAATCGTGTATTTGATTCACAAAGTTAAATAATTATTATATTTTAAAAGTGATTCAGTCTTTAACTACAAGAGAAAGCTGATAGTTGAAAATTTACCCATTCAGCTGGGAGTCAGCAATCCCATTGCTTGTAGACTGACTAGTTGAGGCTTTTAAAAAACTTTAATCACATGACACAATTCTAAATGTCAAATTGATTTATGAGATACGTCAAATCCTATTTATTATATTGTTAGACGGGAGTTTAATGTGTGTTATATTAAAATTCAATTTCCCTTACTTTTAAAATGTGTCAAGGTGGTCGATGCAACTCACCCATGACCACAAAGCGGCAACGGGGTGCAAACAGTGCAGGTTCAAACATTCCTTGGCCCAGTGGCGGAGGCAGGCAGTTCAATGTAAAAGAACATAAACTTACTAACCTGTAAATCTCATCGATAACAATAATTGTACTCACCGGGGGTGGCCGCCCCCCAGGTCGCTCCTTACTCCTGGCAGTGGCATCACAATGCTGGGCCTTACATCCGTCAGCCTCAACCCTTTGGCACCTCATCGCCGCCTTCACTGGTTGAGTTAGCTGTCGGTACTTTTCGCTAGTACTGCTCAATAGTAATCCACTAGATTAACTATTGTTACAACCCGTACAGAGTCGGTAATAACTACCGTAGTATACTGGTCTTTCACAGTACAGCAATTACCGTAAATCTTGCTATTGCTCTAACGGGGCTTATAATTTGGAACTCCATGCTTCCGGTGCGGAACGACATGCTTCCGCGAATCACTGGGCGGACTTCGTGCTTCAGCTCCAGGATTCAACTCTTTGACTATCACATAGTCGACTAGCAAAGCAAGAACCTCTGACGTATACCGGACGCTGTAATTGCCAAAAAGTCTACCAAATGCCATTCAACTAGCTACAATAGTACGTACATTCTACTCTAGTCAAATTAATCTTCTACCTAATTACGCCTAGCTACGCTCGCCGCTTCGCCTCGCATTATGCAACTTATCACCTTATAATTAATTATTGGTTCGCATATAATCGCTTACGCCAAGAAATAATTAAGCAAAACAGACCACTTTCACTCACACGTCGCGCCGCTGTCACACCCCCAAACGTTCTGTTTATTTTTGAATTTCATTTCTACCCGAGCCCCATTGATACGGTGCATTGGTTGCACGTGGCGTCTGGGTCCCCGAAAAACTGACCGCGAACCAATACCTAATACATTCGTCAAGATTATATTACATTCCAGGGCTCAAAACATTCCAGGCGTGGCAAACGTCGTAATTAAAACTTAAAAATAACGCACCCCAAAACCATCAAATATTTCATCCCTAACAATATTAAGAAGTAAGGTAAGTACATAATTGAGCTATACCCGCTAGTGTTTCTTTTTAATAGTTAGTAAAAGGGTATATTTAATTTGATATTAATTGTAATAACACCGTAAGAGAGTGATATATTACAAATTTGGCACCTTAAGTGGGGCTAGATATATAACAAGTCTATTGCTGCTATTACAAGCGTTAGCTCGAGGTCCCTTGTTTCGGCGATTCGGACGACACGTGCAACCAATACACCATATCCAGGGGGCTAGGTTAGAAATGGAATTCAAATACATGGTTCGGTGCTGTGATAAGGGCTAAACGTGATTCGTAAAATTGGTAGCTTTTTGGCAATTACAGCATCCGGTAGACGTCAGAGGTTTTTGCTCGTGCTGGTCGATTATGTGATAATCAAAGGTATGGATCCCTCAAAAGTACGAGGATTCGTACAGTGCTCCGCGGAGGCATGATAAGTTCCGCAGTGATAATGTAAGCCCACGGAAGCATGTGGTTCCGCTATAGCGGTAATTACTTTACTGTGAAAGAGCCTCCGGGTTTTTACCGACTCTGTACGGGTTATAACAATAGTGAATCTAGTGGATTACTATTGGGCAGTACTAGCGAAAAGTGCTGACAGCTGACCCAACCAGTGAAGGTGCCGAAGGGTTAATGCTAACTGATGCAAGGCCAAGTATTATAACGTCGCTGCCGTCCGAAGCACGGAGGGGCCAGCCCCCCCCCCCCCTCGGTGAGTACAATATGAATTGTAATATAACACACTTTAATTTCTCAAGTAGAACTTTAATAAGTGTGACCGCGTAAGCAGGATCGAGCTGAAAACCCCAACGTTAGACGTATCGCAACAACACAAAAACGCGTTTAACGCTAAGAACTGTCAAAACAAAAATATTTTGCAAAATTTGGATCTTATTGTTACCTAGTCAATTGAAACTTAGCGTTAAGTTTCTTTTACCTCCTCGATGCACATAGAACACGTTAAAACTTTCTGTTGCACCCGGAATTTGTGCAACGTCACGCATCTCATCCTTAGGTAGCCAGGCAGGTGTAAAGAGGGCCAAATATTTATAAGATGATGAACGGCGTTTTTATTCCTGCTTCTTTTTAGTTTCGTTGCGAGAGGCCTTGTAGACAACTAAAGAGGCTTAATGCGCCTTGATAAATAAGGCACACAGCGGGTCTTTAGGGTTATTTAACACAGGGAGTTATTTTTTTGATGGGTTTTATGGCCGGCTGGAAGTTGCGCATTGCGTCTGTTTTGATTGTATCGGGGCTCCGTCCTGATTGGCTTCTTTCTCGAGTGACGGAGATTTTCATATTGAATTTTACGATTCCATTTATCCTCGGAGGAGGCGGAAAGGGTTACCGCGTTACCAGTTTAATGGAATCGGCTCTTTAATTACGTGCGTATTATGAAGTGGGCTCTGAACAGACGTAACTTTCTATGATTTATTTCCTCGGACTTTATAACCACCTAAGCCACACTTAACCTATTTTTACTTAAGTACCAGGAGTGATTTACGACGATTTTGTTTGGAACTCCTCAAGCGCTAGGATTTTTAATGACCAAGGCTCCAAGAGGACAAAAACTTAATTAATGAACGGTGTCAGCAGTTTTTCATATCTTTGCTGAAAGCAGGGAAACTCCGAGCACAGGAACTACGTTGCAATTACCAATTATGTCAATCGAATTAAAATGCCAATTACTTTTTGCCGCCTGTTCACGCTACTTTTACTTATTTGCTTCACTTTCTGTAGTTTTTGTACGTCGCTCTGCGCTATTAAACTGAGAGCTAAGCCGTGCACCAATTGTGGGCGGAAGAATTTTAATAGTAATTTATCAGTTACACAGCCCAATTATAGTAACAATTTAGCTAACGGATTTCAGTAGAAGTGCATACAGCTAAAGCTTTTAATCACTCGATATGTACAGAACGTTCTAAAGTACGAAGCATTAGTAAATTCTATTTATTCAACACCTCCTAGTTATAAGGCTATTACTAGATCGATTTTAGACCTCTAAAGTGGCCCTTCATCCACTAGTGAGGCAAAAATCAGATCACTCACTACTGCATTGTTGGTAGCACTGTCAAGCTATGTCAAATTCGAGATTTGCAGGTTAAGTTTCGCGTCAGTCTATGTCAAATAACAAAACCTAACCTAAGCACCTCGAATTTGACATAGACTGACAATACACTTCAGTACCTACAAACTTATAACATGAATAACAGGCGACTCTAATTATAAATTAATTTGATCTCTCGGTACTTTCCAAATTGTCACTATGATTTTTCACGGCTGTCAATACAAAACTTATATTTTTTTAGATATTTATTGATTTGTTGGATAAAACGTTATATTGTCTTCGTGTTTAGGTTGCGTTGGTGCGCTTTATCCACTAAATAAAATTAAATGCCCGATAAATTTTTACGATGGCATATGTCTGAGCTTTAAACATTGTAGCTTTTGACAGGAACAGGACAAACATTTTCATGTTGTTCTGTTCTAATATCGTTAGCTGTAGATTCTTCATACAAGTGACAATTTATTTGACGTTCATTACATCACAATGAAGTTCTGCAAAAAAATGCATGCGTTATAGTGTTAACTTCATTATAAATTAAATCAATATTATGAGAATTTTACCGAATTTATTTGTACACACTAATAACCAGCACTTTTCCATTATGCAAATTCTAAAATGCAGGGCATAGCAAATATTTTACATTTGTTACGTTTTACGTTCTTGTTTTTATTAATTATACGCCGCTTCTTGTTCTAAGCATTTATTTACAGCAATTTATCTTTACTATTTACAAAACACAAGACTATTAAGGCGGAACACAAATTTATTTATAAACTAATCAGGAACTATTTCTAACAGCAAATACACTTCATTTATTTTCACGCGACTTAAACATTAATGATTTATCTGGCTAGATTTATTTACAACGCGTTATTTATATGGCTAGATTTTATGTACACACGGTTTTATTTATATGGCAGCTTCCGCGTACTTCAAAGCTGGAGTCGGCACTCAAACTTCGACTTCTTATTTCCTTTTCGCGTATTTATATATGCGCCGGGTGAGTCATCCGGGAAACGTTGAGACCTTGCTCGACCCTTCCCGCAACGCTGACGTGTTCGGGCGCATGAATCACCAAGGTTGTTTTTTGAAGGGTGTGACTCATCCGTTTGCACGTGAACCGGCTCAAGGTCGTGACACTGCCCCCGCCTGTCATTCTCGAATGATGGAGATGCTGAGTCATATGTCTCCAACGGCCCGGCCCCAAGATCGTTACACATTAATATAATTACAATAAAACACCTAATTTTTTTCTGGAACGTTTATGGATATGTCAATTGAAAAGTAATGCCAATGTGACAATAATTACTTTACTATGCGATTGAAAAATGGAGGAAGCTATTTGTGCCCGTACCCTATCAAAAGACAGATACGTTAAATTGACATCAAGGCACCCTAGTGTTAACGTACGATGAGCGTTCAAATATGAATTATAATTTAATATTTATTCAAAAACAAACAGAAGGACTCTAATGTATGTCATGTCATTTGTCTACTCAGTCCTCCTCCCTTTGAATAAACTCGTGCCATCTTTCCGGAAGTTTCTGTATTCCACTAGAAAAAAATCTTTTGGCTGCTGACACATCCATATCCGAACAATTTCGATAACTTCTCCATTACAAAGATGTATTTTTCTTCTAGAAACTCTTAAGGGTCCATACAAATAAAAATCTGATGCAGCAAGGTCCGAAATGTATGATAAATGGGGCAGCATAGTCCATTTAAAATTTGAATCGTGGCCAGGGTGTGAATAGTGAAATGGGGCGGAGCATTATCCTGTAAGAAGCAGATAGAAAACTAGCGTTTTTTCCCAAGCTACCCTTACTGATATTTAATGCAGAAGGAATACTCTTCACTGTAATTCGACGATAGTTTCAAATAAGTGCATTTTAGCCTGTCAGCATTCTCTTCTGTTGTCGATGTTTTTGGACGCCGAGAATGCGGTTCATTCTCAACACGTTTGCTGCAATCTTTAAACGCTTTACTCTTTTTATAAACGCTTATGTCTGATAATATATGCGCACCAGACTGTCTCTTGACTCTTACACAAATTTCTGATGGTTTGAGACCTTCTATGGTAAGAAATTTACTAATAATGCGTTGTTCGATGCTTGAATGCACTCCCACCTCCCTCATGCTGGCTAATTGAACGAAAATGAATTGTGACGACTTAACGACTGAATGAAGTTAAGACTTGTTCCAGAGCATTAATTAATGTACACAACTTCTGTGCATGTCTTTGTATTTTTGCGGGCAATTTAAATTATAATTCATATTTGAACGCTCCTCGTATACAAGTCTTTTCCCTACTTGTGTAATTGAGTTTGGCTTTTCCCCAGTACCAAATTTGTGTGGAAACACATTCATATTAAACGAAGAGTAGCAATCTAGGTAATAATTTTATCATTGTAAAAATGTTAACTCCAGTAATATGTAAACAAAGCCCGTAAATAAATGCAGATTACTTTCTACCGTTGCGCCAGTTTGTACAATGTGATATTAAAGTGACCCTAAGGGACGCCCCGAGATTAACTGGAAAGTATATCGTGGTATCGTGGTTGCCATGGCCTAGAAGGAACGCGGCTGTAAAGATTAAATACTAAATAAAAATGGGAATTCAATAGGAATCAAAGCTCCGTTTGTGATGGTCAGTATTAAAATTTTACGACGGAATTTAGTTTTGATTTACGTGCCTCTTAAAATTAGCTATTGAGACGTGATTTATATTTCGACAGAAATTTAAAAGCGTAATGAAAATTAATTCCGTGGCGGCTTTGTTGGATCGTCGTTGGAATTGTAGAGTGGAACTGTTTTTATTTGTGCTTGACACAACAAATGTCATTTTAAAGATAATAGGGTGGCTTTAGCATTTTTTATAATTTAATATAACCATAAAAATTCAAATAAAGTGCAGCACAAATATTTCTGTTTAATTGTTAAAATCAGTTCTAAATAATTTATCACATATTTCTAAGTATAATTACTATGTGAGTTTTCATTTTGATCGTAACAAGGATCTCATTTTTTTCATCAGAATTACTGCCCGGTTTCGTTTCTGAAATGAATAAATCTCTACAAAGATTTCTAGCACAAAATCACAGTAATAAATAATCAGCACCTTACATTTGTATTGTTCGAATTTACTGCATAGGGTCTTGTCTTCGTCAGCATTAATGCCTAGTAGAATTCCAAATACTTCTTTTTTAGAAAGAAACAAAATCACTACAAATATTTCTTGTAAAAACTTATATAAAAGACCCAAAAACCAATAATAAGCATCTAAACGCCGCATTGTCCTCCTCTCGATGCCCAAGAGAAAGCTCTTTAATTCATATAGTACGGAAAGACTGAAATGTTAGATAGAGGGGGCCAAAATAAAGTTTTTTTTTTAAATAAACTTCTAATCTAAACCCATATCAAGAAAGTTACAGCAAGTTAAATTTGAATAAATTAACGATCAATTTTTACAAACTGAGGTAGTCATTGACGTTTTCAGTTCAAGCAGGGGATATTTGAGAGTTAACAATGTTGAGTTAAACGTCAAACGTCTTCCGTAAATACTTTTCTTCTAGTAGTCTAATGCGGAAGAGAGACTGAAAATTTACAACCTAAGAAAAATGATGGTAGAAGGTAACGGCAGACCAAATCAACATGGGGTGAATGTGGAGAAAAAACTTTTAGAAATGGTTAATGCTGAAACAACTACAAATACACGCCAAATTTCCCACCAAGTTGGAGTTTCTCCGTCCTTTGGCGCACATTGTGCAGCAATGGTATGTACCCCTATCATCTGCAAAAGGTGCAAGAACCGACTCCGACGGATTATCCGCTGCGGCAGCAGTTATGCGAATGGCTGCTAAATCGCACTAATATGAAAGCAGAATTTCCAGTACAATGCTGTTTTACTAGGAATGGTGTTCTCAACTTCCACAATTCTCACATATGGGCTGATTAAAATTCACAAGCGATTCACCAGAGTAGCTTTCAGCAGCGTTTTAGTTTGAATCTGTGAACTGGTATTTTGAACAACACCTTAATAGGGTCTTGCGAATTATTATCATGTCTTAATGGGAATTCTTATTTGCAGTTTTTACAAGAAGTTCTGCCAGAGCTCCTCGAAGATGTTCCTTTGGATGTGCGCCGTACCATATGGTTTATACAATTCGCATATTAGTCATGCTAAACGAGATTAGCTCGATACCATCATTCCTCAAAGATGGATCGGTCGGGGGGATTCATTTTATTGCCCCCACGCAGACCACATCTCTATCCAGTGGACTTTTTCTTATAGGGTTTTATGAAAGAATTGGTATATGGTATATGCCATCGAAGTTGATACAATCGACGAATTGCGCCGTCTCATCAACACTGCAACAGAGCAGTTACGTTAACAATTTATAAGAATATCGGAAAACTGCATTCGTCGAGTGCAAATGTGAGTTGAAATGCAGGGTCAGCATTTCGAACACTTAATATGAGTGTTTTTGTTATGGTAAATTGTTTGTAGCTTATTTAATAATAAAATTGTAATTTATAAAATAACGTTTTCTTTATTTAAAAAAATATCTTATTTTTACTGTGCGATTCCTGTATAATCTAAAAATAAACTACCTTAACATCAGTTGTAAGAAACATGTTTCTACTGAAACGAAAGCGCAATGAAATTCTTCCAAATGTTTCCTCATTAATACCAGAGGTATTTAATAAGTGGGCATTAATTTACAACTTTAAACTGATTTTATTTTTATGTTATTGGGTTTTGGCCAAGTATATTACAAAAATAACGTTATTTTGATTCCCTCTAGCTACCCTTTCAGTCTCCTCCGTACGTTATGAAACACCCTGTATAGTATAATCAAAAATTATTTTCATCTAGTACGTACAGATATGGAATACTTTCTAATTTATGAATACAACTATAAATCACTTAAAAATCAAATGTTAAGTCTAACATCTAAATATAAACATAGTTGCATTAATAAATTAGGAACTATTCCATAGCCATACTAGATGAAAACAATTTTTGATTATACTATAGATACTAGAAGGCATCTGGAGTTTCAAGTCCTCCAATCGGATTTGTGGGACAGTTTTGAACAATGCTGTAAGAAAGAAGACAAGTGCAGCTGATTAATTTACCGTGTAGAATGTAACAAGTTTGTACCAACCAGTGAAATCAATTAGAGATTAAAATTGAATATACTTGAAATAAGTGAGGTCTAATGATATAGGTGCGGAAAACTCAAAAGAAACAACAAGATGTTTTTTACTTTGCAGGAAATAATGAACGTTTACATCGCTATGCTGTTGCGATGATTAGAGAAGAGTTAGTTACAGATGGCACAAGAACCGTAATGGGATTTTTAATGCTAAGGTAGTGTTATGAAATCTTTCTTATCGAAGAGATATGGTAACGCGGCTGTTTTGTTCCGTGTCCACAAGTGTTTAAAGATATCGGGCGCCAGATTTTATAGAGTTTACTCTCTTACACTTCTCAGCTGTTCCCTCGTTGCTGACGGTAGCCTAAGTTCTTGCAGTGGAGGTTGAGTAAATTCCAACGGTCTTAAAGAGGGCTGAATGCTACTGTTGTAGTGTTACTTTTGTACTCTATCATTTTTATGTTTGTAAATAGAATGCGTTCTAAATTTAATCGAAACGAGCCCAAACTAATGGAAAGGCCGAGGGCTGTTTTTAAATTCGGGGGCGGAGAAGCAGCAATAATGGAGCTTTATTAATTGGGTCGCTGTTCATTGTTATCGTTGGCCGCGCGTCAACTAGCCGTAGAGGGTTCCCTCGTGCCAGTGGCGGTGCAAGAGCACCTCGGGCCCCTAGGCAAATATAAAAATGATTTATATGCTTAATGAATTGTATATTTATAATTATAGTATACAAAGTAAACGTTTAAAAAACATTAAATTACATCCTGTTATAACCAACAGATATAGAGTAGTAAATGCCTAATATTTAACACATTTTATAACTAACATATCTAACAAAATATACAATTAATAAAATATTCAAGTTGGTATAGGCACATATACAAAGAAAACTGATGGATAAATATCTACCTAGTAAGTAACACTAGTAAAATAAAATAATATTCAGGTAAAATTCTAAAAACCCACGTCAAAATAGGTAACAAATACTGTAAAACGCTGTAAAAATAAATTGACCAGAAATAAAAAATGTATCTTTCTGGCCTTATTGACTGCAAATTGTTCTACAAGATTTTTATGTCCATCGCAGACGATGATTTTTGCTCAATTGACAAAACCGAAAGGTCATACAGCCTATCTTGGCTCGTAGAATTTCTTAAATAATGTTTTATTACTTTCAACTTGCTAAATGATCTTTCTATTGTGGGTAATGTTACAGGTAGAGTCAAGAATAAAACCAATGCAGTAATAATCTAGCCAAAATTGCTTTTGAGAACACTATATTTTTATAGGAATAATATACTTGCCAAATATGGAACACTCTTGCAATAATTTAAATCCTCTTTTAGTAAGGAAATAGCGTTCACAAACTGAATAGCGAGATTATTATTGAGGACATCAGAATACTTTTTCTGCAGCAAATCACATCGGACCTGTTCAGCTTCTTGCATTCTTAAAACGTTTTTCAAAAATGTTTGTTAGTTTATCAAAGCTCTCAAATCGAGTCTGATGACTGATGACTGATAACTGAGAGTGGGGACTGAAGTTACAGTGCTATCAATCTATACCCAAATGAAGTAGAAGATATCGAGATATTTAAGCGAATACAGAACTTCCCGGGCCCCCCAAGGGCCCTCTAAGGGCCCGGGTCCCTAAGCAACGCTTATTCCCGCTTATGCATATCACCGCCACTGCCTCGTGCCTGGATCAGTGGCCATTCGGCGAGGTGGCCCACGATCCTTGACCTGATAAGCACTTTGCTTACCAGTGATCCCCAGATAGCGCGTCTGCGTTGCTTGGGATGCCCGTCTCCCAAAGATTCCTTGTACCTGTGTGTTGATACGGTTACCGTAATTGCGGATTACATTGACATGGGTTGGACCCATTGATGCAGTTAACGTTCGGTTACTGCGTACTAGATGCGGTAAGCATCCGTATTTGCAGGATTATTACAGGCACATCATCGAAGGTGCACCGAAGAATATACCTGATGATATCTTCTTCGAGATGCGACGTGGGAACGAAGCGGGGGCCATAAAACCCCCTGTAAGTATTATGTAACGTGGGCTTAATTGCAAAACTCGTGGTGCCCTATTATTTTGCAACACCCTGTATATGTCGTCAGGCTTGTTCCTACGGGGTCCCGTTCGTAGAACCACGCCCATATCCTTGAGCGTATTCAGCCGTGGCTATTAGTCTGTTCTCGAGAATTCTAGGGTAAGTGGTGACGTTTCCCGGACGTGATAAGATTTCTAGCACTCTCGTACTCCGAGTTGTTTGCTCACTCGCATTAACACAATAATACCATTTTATGCAAGCAGTTCTATTAACTGTATTACGAACTCTTTATAAGTACTACTAAACGCGCAGCGTAGCTTCTGTAAGTTTGACGTATGTGCTCATTTTAAATTTATTATAACATGCAACCCCTGGTTGTTTTGAATTGATTAGCCTGATTTAATATTAATGCATCCATTTATTTTGTTGTGTTTATGCAACTGTGTCTACACAGTTTAACAGTTAAAGCATCGTTATTGTTCACTTACTATTATATTTTATTTGAGCTACAGATATCTGTTCGTTTTATAGAGTATAGCTTAGTGTATGCTAGATGCCATACACGATAAGTGAGTTTTATTTAAACTGTTGACTGATTTTGTTGTTGCCCTGGTTGAAGATTGGCGCCCTTTTTCTAACTTCTTTAATTTTTATTCAATTAGTAACCTTAAGAACTATCGCTAGAGTCTTACCAGTAACAACAAATCGCCGAGAGTTTTGAGCTAGTTCGAATTGTGAACGTCTTTTGTCGAAGAGTGGAAGAAAACGTCTTTTGAAGTACCGACAACGATTTTTGTTGTTTTGGAAAATACAGCGTCTGCTTTTTGACTAGGAATTTGCTTTTTGTAATATAAAAGAAATTAAATATAGCATTTAACAATACAGGATACTCGATATTAGATTAGAAACTCCAACTGAAGAAGAAGATCGAGATAAAATGTAATTTTAATATGTAATTAAGTTTAACTTTCGTTGTATTCCTTAATCTGTATAAACATTTCAAGACATTTTTAATGATTAGTATCTACACAATGAATGATTACTACAAAAATATAATAACATTTATTTAAAAGGAATCTTAACAAGCAGTCACCGAAGACTTTCGAACTGTAGTTAGTAAATGGATTCTTCATACTTTATTGCCGGCGGTTCCTTATTCTGCCTCAAGAAATTAAAAAGTTAATAAAAGGGCTGTCATATACACCTTCCTGGTTTCCGCTTCCAGTTCCGGTTTTGAACCGTTCGCCACTTTCTTGCGAGTAAATCGATGGCCAGTTCCGGCAGCGAGTGTACGTTTTACATTCATCATCCATACGCGCACCGACCCACTCACCGGCAAAATTATGCATTTAGCTGGCACTCTTTATAGCTCTCGTATTAAGACACTTTTTCTGCCGCAATTAATTTTTTCGGGTCGTGGTACTTATTTAAAATCCGACAGTCCGACTCGCGTTGCGATCTAGGTTAGATAAAGATGAGCTAATGCCTTTTTTGGACATTTGCGAGCCATTGGTTTGATAAAAATTTGTGTTGACGGTCTTTCAAATAAATCATAGGCTGCCTCATTTAACTAATGACTGATGTTTCGTTCAAGTAAGGAAATAATTATTGATATTAGCATTTACTAAACCATTACATCTATGAGGAATATCGAAAATGAATGCTGGACCACAACAATACGGAACGAAGAATAGAAACCTTCTACGTCCAGCAGGAGGAAGACACAGAAAACAAATTCAGACATAGGAACAGATCTAAATATACATACATATAATATCAATAAAAAATCTGGTATGATACACGCACACAACTTTCTTTGACAGTGATCTTATAATTAGCCAAAAATTTGATTTTTAATTTTTAAGCATTTGTCCAAAATTACAAATTCTGCAAAAACGGTACATAATAAAGCGTTAGTTGAAGAAACAAATTTTCTCTAGAATTTTACCGGGTGTTCTATTTAAAATAGGAGTAAAATAGAAAAAAAAACAAAAGAAACCCATTTTAGAAGTATTCAACTGGAAAATGATCTATCTCACATCAATACACATTCAAAATGTAATAAAAAGTTTGAAAAACATCGTTAGAGCCGTTTTTGAAAAAATCGTAGTAAACACCTACTTCCGGTTATGCGATTTTCTTCAAAAGCTTGCTGTCGCATCTGCATAGTACACAAAACTTATATATGAAGTTTCAACACCATACCTCTTTTCATTTTTGAGATGTTTTGTTCACAGACAGACACACACACAATAAGATGAAGTCATTGGGCGCTAAATCAGCCGAATATGGGCAATGAGTCATTAATTGGATGTTGTTACTGGTCAAAAACTTGACAGTTTGTCGTGCTGCGTGAGCGCTTGCATTGTCATGATGAACAATGATTCGCCGGTTTACGTTGTTTCTTCTGATTTCAGCGATAACTTCCGGCAAACAAATTGAAGTATACCAATCAGCATTACCTGTCCTGCGACAGTTGCAACATGACCCGTTTTTCCGAAAAAACAAGCAATCATTCTTTTCGAAACGCTTCTTGAACGCACCACTTTTGTTGGTTTAGGTTCATTTTGAAACACCCATACAGTCGATTGCTGTTTAGTTTCAGGCTCATATGAATATATCTAAGGTTCGTCACCTGTTACGATGTTCTATACAGAATTTGAATTACCACCTTCGATTTTTTTAGCATTTCCTTGCACCACTTCACACGTGCCTATTTTTGTTCTTCTTTCAAATTGTGAGGGATCCAACGACTACAAAGCTTCCGGACATGCAAATGATCGTGCAAAATCGTATGTATTTGTTTCGTCGCAATGCCTAAGGATGTCTCTATCTCACTATGTCACATGCCGATCTGATAAAATCATTTCACGCACAGCATCGATATTTTTCGCTACAACAGAGGTGCATGGACGACCTTCGCGAAGATCGTCATCAAACGTTGGTCGTAGTTTTGGATGGTGCTGCATCCCCAAATAACGGACTAAGTTTTTCCACACATTGCTGCGGTGTTAAACCGTATCGAAAATCATAAAAGATCATCACTCGAAAATCACGATTCGAAATTTCCATTTTTCACACAATTATTACTCTGTTAAATTCTGTTGAAACGAAACTGCTCGGTTTGAAATCGAACTGTCAACTGAATTGTAGATTAAAACGTCAAATTTTACGAATATGACAATTGCAGAACGCTGGCAATGTAAGGAGTACTAGATTCCGCGAACTTTAGCGTGTACCTCGTAATAGTAAGACTGCATAAAATCGATAGCAACCTAGAGATGTTGAGAAAGAAGAAAAGGCACAATATTGTGAGCAAAGGAGTTAAATTTAAAGATAAATTCAAAGAGCAGGCAGTGAAAAATTACTGAAAGACTGTAACGTCCCGCCTTTGTTTAGGAATATTTTAATTGGCCTTATTGCCTCAGGTATGCTCTAAGCCGGAGAATACGTTCAAATTGCTCTGATGTAGCGTAGATCAATAAATAACACAAGATAAATAATAAAAATAAAATATACTGTCTTTAACTATGTACATTGAAAGCGAACTTAATAGAACACACTGTATATTACGAACAGGGGGTAGTTGCGTCAACGGGGGGGGGGGGGGGGTTGCTCAGGCTCGTCAGCAGCGCCGCAGTCCAAATTGTCCAGGTGAAGGGTAAGCACTTTGAATACTCCTTCGATGCGCGCGTCGGTGTCCCCGAAGATGTCGCGGAGTCGGTTGTCCGCGCAGCGGCTTCTTATCGGTCAGAGGAGGTCGTTGGTCGCATGCACCAGGTGACATTTGTTTACAATGGTTAGCTGCTGCGAACACTTCGAATTAGAAATGGTGTTTCAAGAACATACCTGCCGGCGTAGGAAGCTGCAGGAGTTCGCGTTCGGTGAGCCAAACTAGACCGGGGGCCGATAGACGATTTGCCGGCTTTCGCGGCTCGAAACGATGCAGCGGTCGGACTTTCGGGAAATTCGCTATTCAAGCGAATTTGCGGCTTCGACTGGATTGCGGCGGTGTGGATATCCTTTTCGGAGGGCTTCAGAAATGCTCGTAGGATGCCGGCGGTGACTCTTACAGGCAGGTCCCTTATCGCATAATCTCTGTATGCGTCCAGCCTGGCGGCGGCGGGCTGTTGAGTACTTCCTGGTGCTTCACAATTCGGGCGAGTTAATACGGTTGAAATACAGTTTTCGAAAACGCAAATGGAATACGCCTCGAAACTCGGGTGATCACGGACGGGACGGCGGCGGTGATCTCGTTCAGCGGATTACAGAAATGTTAGTTACAAATTCCGCGGTTTCGGACTTTAACTAACATCGGTTCGGTTACAAGGGATACGGGGAAAGCTAATTAGGAGCCACGGTTTCGGCCTTTAAATTAATGACGGTGAACGGGTTCGATAAGGACCTCCAGGTTATCGGTATGTTCTCACGGACTGACAGTAACCATACCAGCACCGTAAGAACCTTTTAGCCGATTTCCCCTTTGCTTAGACAGTAACCTGCACAGGGCAAAAGGGTAATCGTCTCAGGTGGATTGGGAGAAGGCTTAGGGGAGAACCCCAGGATGGGATCTGACTCAGGAGCTGCCATGTGTTCCTTTTTATACGTTCACTGGTTCCCGGTCGGCGGTCGTGCTCCCCACTCTGGCGGCGGGGGAAACACTCCTGCGCGCAAACGTAGCTTCCTGCGCATCGGCTACCGGCCCGCGCTATCGCTTCTTAGCGCGGTCTTGAGATGCAAACGTTTGATAAGGCGGCGAATTAAATTCCCAATACGTTTCAAGTATCTAAAATTTAGATTCACAAGCGAAACGTTACAAGACAACGAATATTGTAGAAATGGAAAAGAAACAGGAAGTAATGTTAATTAAAATGACCAAAAAATTAAATAAATAATGACATAATCTAGAAGGAGAAAATAATCCAGGTAGAAACAAGGAAAATTATAAGGGACGAGAGAAGGTAAAAGAAAAAAGCTTAGGGAGAATTGCAAGAAGGATTCCTAATGTTCTATATCGGGCTACGAGACCGTGACCATAAAATGGCAAGTATATGATTCGCAGCATATCAGAACAACATGAGTAGTAGCTAGTATTATCGGCTGAAAGTTGATAAATGAGAAAATCATGACAGAATATTTACAAGAAAGAGTCGAAAAGATGTACTTGATCATTACATACTGTCCAAACATCAGTAAACGAGTTATACGAACAGTTGCAACAAATTATAGATGGAGGAAAAAGAGAAGTAATGACAACTGGAGACATAAACGCAAGAGTGGAAAAAACCCCAATAAATGCGAAACAGTAATTAGATTTCTGGGGAAGAAAACTATAAACGATACAGGAAGAAGACCACTAAGATGTTGTATCGCAAATAATTTAATAATTTCCTGCATCGGCATCTACGCTTTGTTTTTCTTGTTTGATGCATTGGCACATTTCTCATTGAACTAGTCGTCGGCCGTCTGCGTTAAGTGCTACCTTCAAACCGAAATTATTAATGCCGTTATTCCTTTGCTTTTGTAAGTTCTTTCATGGTTTTTCCAATGTTATATTTTCGTGTTTTCTTTCTTCTTTGTCTTTGCTAAGTTACCAAATAGATTTTAGTTTTGGAGCCACAAGGTAGCAATGGGAGTCCATATTGGCTCTACTGGCATTTTTTCTATGAATATATTTATAGCTGAACGTGTGTCTGGAAATCTGAATTTGCATAACAAAAGGTAAAGGTTCAGGGTCATTTCAATTCCCCCAATTGGGGGCGGGCTGTTATAGGTGCCTTGCGTCCCTCTTCAGCCAATAACGAGAATATCAGGATATGTGAGAGAAAGGAGGGGTGGAGAAAGGAAGAGAGGCCATGAAAGGTGGAGAAGTACTGCCCCGGCATTCGACTCAGAGAAGATACTCTGGTGACCCAGGAAAACATCTAAAGACCTGAATCAGAGCTCACGGCCACGGGAATCGAGCCCACGACCTCCCGAATGCTAAGCAGACGTGGTAGCTACTACGCCACATAGCTCGGTTGATTTACACAACATGTAACTTACCTTGTGGAAATTCGGGCCTACATATTATTATGGGTTCTGGCTAAATGCAGAAGGCAGTTATGAGTTGCTCGTCAAGTTCACGCACTTCGTGTCCTTACCCTAATAATGAAATCGAACTTAACTAGAGTTCACGAGTCACTTGGCATTTAGAGAAAGATACTTTCAAAAAGTGCAGTCAAATAAAGGGCAACTCAAGGGAAGGGAGGAACAAATATGCGCCGCACTTGGAGGAAATTTCAAGCGATATAGGTCTGACCATTTACAAAATAATGTTATTTACTTAGCCATATAGTATACGTTGTTGGCAAACCACTACATTGAACTTCAGTTTACTTTTTCTAGATATGAACATATTGAGACTTAAATGTTACCACTTCTTTGTCTCGACCCTTCTTTGCACTACTATCGGCGTACATTTTAACATTTTAGTTTGATATTTTCTGAAGGACGTGTTTCGAAGCAATACAAATGTAAAAAGCAATATTTCATTATTCTGGTCATAATTTCTTCATTACTTCCTTAAGTTTCTCAATAGATCAATTGTATCAATGTTCTTAGAATTTTGATATTTCTAAAACTACAATACTTCTTTCATCTTGCATTGCTTGTAAAAATTCAATTACGTACTCAAAATGCTTTGTTATTTCCCAATTTCGATACTTTCCATACTGCACTAACTTTTATAGTTTGATATTGTCATGAGGGTGAAACAAATATTGCTATTAACATATTTTAAGCCTCTATAGTTATTACAGCAATTAAGAATATTTCATGTATATTGCTCTAGTTTTAAGTTAATTAAATATATATATCTTTGTTCGATTAGTTTTCACATTTTCCTTTAGATTCAAACTGTTCTCACGATTTTGTGCAGTTTCGCCTAAATTATTTACAAGCACGTTCAATGCATTTCTTAAGTTTATAACGTTATTATCATAAAGGGCCATCGCATTTAAACCTTTAAGAGACTTTCGCCGACATTGCGTTTGTCCGTGTGAATTTCCATGAAAAAATTTACCGGACGCTCTCATTGGCTATTTTTGCACCTCCACTGGACTTGCGGTAGCATACAAAATTTGGAACTTCGTTTTTAAGCAGAATCATGTTAACCATCCAACAGCGCGCCACTTTTAAGTGCTATTTGTATATATTGTGTGAATATAATCTAAAGCTTTAAAATCAGCACTGCTTTAATTTATTCAACTATAACAACATATATTGTGGTGTAAAAAGCTACACTGCATCAACAATCCACGTATATAATATTTTATAAATATTCCAGAAATGTGCTAGTTTAATTTTGTAAATATATACTCTATTATTGGTTTTCATAATAATTTGTAAAACTGTATTAAAAATGGTGTTAGCCTTGATTTAAATACAGTGTAATTAGAGGAGGCTTGGAAACAATGTTAAACAATGAAGTATCAAAGACAAACAATTTGGGGGTGTTATTTGGCTTTGCCGATAAATAATTGTAAACTTGTAAATAGCCCTCGAGTCAAAAATTGCCCTGATGCAAAATAGCATTCTCTCCGAGTTGCATATACTATTTTTTTCACGTTGTAGGAAGATTTAAAACGAAAAATCCGTTTACCTTAAACGTCATTTATTGACATTTTAGTTACAATTATTTTAAAATTAGTAGTCTATGGCAAATTTTAAAGTTGGTGGCACTGTAAGTTATTATGACAAGAGCTCACAATTATGTAAAATTCGAGGTTAGCAGGTTAGATTTTGCTTCAGTTTGTGTCACAACTGACGCAAAACCTAACCTGATGCCCTCGAATTTGACATAATTGTTGTGTCAGTCATAATGAAAACTCCCTAGGGAAATTTTTGTTTTATTTTGTCTCTAGGGAGTAAATGTTTCACTTCTGTCACAATTTTGATGCTATAGAAACCGACTTCTACTCCCGGTCGTGGAAAAATACTTTTTTATCAATTAAGTGAGTTTTAATAGAATCGTTCTGCGGTGGCGTTCAGAGGCTGGCCAACGGACAAAGAGAGGGCCAAGCATCGCGGGACATGCTAGGTGTCGAGTTGGGCCCTGATATCGTTCCAAATGCAACAAAAGCCAGAAAACTTTACACTAAAAGATCGAATTTAGCTAATCTTGGTGGCGTTGCGTTGGTTTTATAAGCACTTCCAGCAAAAGCGTCCTTTGAGTGCGTTTTGTTTTGTGACGTGCGTTTACTTAAGGCATTTGTTATCACCTAGGTAAAGCTTTAATTACGTCACAGATAATTGTCGAGTATTACGAACTTGTTTTTTGTTCGATTTGTTAGTTTGGAACGCCATTTTCCTTTTAGTTAAATGATATCCTGTACGGTAGCTATTATGTTAGTTAAATCACCATTATATAAATTATTTACTTTGAAATTGCAAAATAATAACACGATAATTGACTTGATGGAAAATGTATTTCTTGTAATTCATATAAATCAAAATAATACTTGCCTGGATGTAGAGACCCGACCCATATGAGATAAGAATCAATTATAAGAACCCATTTGACATTATTTTTAATATTACAATACACAACAATTATTATACCATAACAATATGTATAGATTTAAGTACTGACATTAAACGTTCTTAGTTTGCATACCATTAGATTTTGAATTATTGTTACAGTTTAAAACAGAGTTAGGACACAGCAACAAGAAACAGAAGTGTACCAAAGGCTCAACGAAAAGAAGGAGGGGTAATTCTGTAATATGGTTTGTCGGCCGCACGTCATGATAGGGCTGTACCACAAGGGCATTCGAGATAAATTGTTAGGCTAGACCAGCTGTTTAAGCGTGAATATGTTGTAAGAAACCTTTCAACGGAATAAGGGATTTTCACTCGGCTTTGAGAAAGCTAGCCGGTCAAGAAAGAACTTACTCGGTAGCTGAACGTTTATATTTTTAACTTTTAAAGCACGTGTCCCACGGTCATTTTGTTGCATCAGATTTGTTTGCCAAACACGTTGCCTGGCGTCATAAGAATGTTTGACTTAATCCGTCAAAATGGGTGGTCACATAATCAAATTTGCTGTATGAAACTGTTTTAATCAGCTTTTATTAGTGAAGTTAGGGTCTACATTCAAGACGCAAAATCGCGTTGCACGAAAATTACAGCCTCTCCTATTTTTATAGATGTTTGATAAACAGGCTTGCTGACGTCATAAAGACGTTATAATTGGTGTATGGAAACAAAGTTTGATGCAACAAAATGACCACGTGACCTGTGCTTACGGCCTAAATGAACAAAACCACTAACAAGACGAACATGGTCTAAAATTATTGCATAAATACGTAAATCAAATGGGCGTACCAACTTAACTTCATGTAATTAGGTGTTTGGTTCTCATCAGCTTCGTTTTTTCAGGTGAACATGTGACCTGCGTTCCGTTATTGGCTAGAAAAAATTATTCCTGTGGATGGAAAAAAGAGAGTCGCCAGTCATTGTAGTACAAGCAGTATAAAGCACAGAAGATCGGAACGCAGAATGCAGGTGGCAGCCATAGAGGTGCGATGGTAAATCGTTAGAGGAAACAAACGACTTCCGGGATTGGACCGTGTCATGATTGAGATCGAAGAACTCAACGTTTCGCCCACTTTCGTAAGGGGCTTCATCAGGAGGAAAAAAGCAAAAGAGCACGGTAACTCAACGTGTTAACCACGCCAGAGGCGAAACTCTTTGCAGGGTAGGGACAGAAGAGCACGGTAACTCAACGTGTGAACGACGTCAGAGGCGAAACTCGACTGACTATCGGAAGAAGAAAGACGAGAATTTATAAGCAAGCGCCGTCGCGATTCAGCAAATGCCGTCGCGGTTCAGTGGCGGAGGGCGGGGCTTAGGAATTAGCACTTTCCACATAGAAGGAAGGGGAAAGCCTTCCTCCCGATTGAGATTATTAGGGTGTTTGCAAATCTCAATGGCTTCGCGAATCTTTCTGCTAAAGAAGAATGGGGATTTGCAGATGATGGAAGTTTCATCAAAAAGGATCTTATGACCAGTATCGCGTTGGTGTTCGGCGATGGCCGATGATGAAACGAGACCTGACTTGAGACAGCGCTGGTGCTCAGAGATGCGAGTTTTCACTGAACGACCTGTTTCACCAATGTATACAGCATTACAAGAGCAAGGGACTCTATAAACACCTTTAGATGACATAGTGTTTAATTTATCTTTATATGAAGGAAGAACCTGTGAGATTTTGCTCGGGGGTTTTAATGTTTTGTTTTCGAAGAAACTTTCCTATGCGGTCGGTGACTTGGTGGATATAGGGAAGAAAGACTATTGCTGCAGGAGGATCGGGTTTTGGAGGTTTGGGTGGCCGTGGATGAAGATGGCGATTGATGGCAGACTGTATATTCCTAGCACGGTAACCGTATTCCTAAGAGCTTTCCGAATGTGATTTAATTCAGCGTGGATATCATCGGGTTGGGATATGGAAACAGCCCGGTGTACAAGCGAATTGATAACGGAAAGTTTTTGTGTAGGATGATGGTGGGAATCGGCATGTAGATACCGATCAGTGTGAGTGGGTTTGCGATATACAGAATGACCAAGTTTGCCACTGGGTTGGCGAGAGACCTGTACATCTAAGAAAGGAAGGGAACCGTTACTTTCTATCTCCATGGTAAAGTTAATGTCTGGATGTTGACTATTGAGATGATTTAAGAAGACGGGTAACGTGTCTTTACCATGTGGCCAAATAATAAAGGTATCGTCAACGTATCGGAACCAAACCTTAGGTTTTGCCTATAAATTCTCGTCTTTCTTCTTCCGATAGTCAGTCGAGTTTCGCCTCTGACGTGGTTCACACGTTGAGTTACCGTGCTCTTCTGCTTTTTTCCTCCTGATGAAGCCCCTTACGAAAGTGGGCGAAACGTTGAGTTCTTCGATCTCAATCATGACGCGGTCCAGTCCCGGAAGTCGTTTGTTACTTAATGACAATGGCCGTGAAAGCCTCAAAAATCATCGTTAGAAGAAAGCTCAAATCTACTCAATGGTATTTGGAACGCAAAGGCTCTCGAAGCTATGCACACCAGATCCTGGTTTTTATATTTGACGGAAGTCGAAATGCCAAGAAAATTCTCCAATAATGTACAGCATCTACACACGCAAACGACCTAACGTCCAAAACAGACACATTTTATGAAGAGAAACATTTATTAGCCTTATTCATGTTACAGAGGATTTTTAAATTTTAAGTTTACATATTATATATTTCGTGAGCTAGAAAACACAAAAGTTAATAGCAATTTTTGTGATTTTCAAGTAATTAGATGCAGTGAACATTCAACTTTATTCATCTACTTCCCCGATAAGTGGACAATAAAATATAATTACTTATACTTTGCGCTTTTTACTGGGGCTTTTGAGGTTCATCTATTTATTTATCTTATTAGCAGTATTTAAAGTGGTTTTGGCAATCTCGGTTTTTGAACTGTTGCTAATTATATTTGATCTGACTTTGGTCATAACACCAATTCTTCAGGCACTAATGGTTTGCTGATAATAACAAATATCATATTAAAAGATATAATAAATATCATTCTCACTGATCCCAAGCGATCTATTACTATAAGCCTAACTTAGTTATTTTAAAGAATTTTGACGCCGAATACTGACATTAGAAACTACACTTCTACATAGATAAATTCAGTTAAATCGTCTGATTTTGGGTTCAGGAGTCTATGATATCTTCCTTCTTTTTCATCTTCTTTCTTTCTTAGGTATTATTTATGTTTTGAATAGAAGACTCTCTAATAGTTCGCCCTCTTTAACAACTAGCTATTCTAAGCTAATTTGAACCTGCTATCTTTTCCAAATCATTAGTACAACGCATCTGCTGTCTTCCAATGTTTGCCAGGTAACCAGCGTAATTACACTTCACCAAAGCCACTTTTTGTACAAAATACTGTACTGTAGTTCTTTCTCTTATCCATATATTGTTGATTGGGTCTGCTAATACGAGCTTTCTCCTAAAAATTTCCTTTCATTTTTATTTGGTTCACTCTCAACTTTAGTATGAATTTTGACCCCACATGTCTCAATGTCATATATTGTCACTGGCAATATACTGCAATGGTTTAATGCCCACAGCAATTCTGGTTACCTAACTAACACGAAAATGAAAGAATTCAAAATGAGCACAGAATTATATTTTGTTTATTGCAAGATAAAGTCAGTATTTTACACTAATATAGGCACGTCATGAGTAGCAGTAACTATAATTTGATTGAGAAAGGTTAGCATTAGATAAAGCAGAATCAAAAAGAGTTACGTTTAACGTTTTATTCATAATTGATGTTCGGAATGGCAAGCGCAACTTAGCTTGTGTAGCTGGCAGATTTGATTTGGTAACGTCAATACAATAATGTGAATTTAATATGATACAGAAAATTATATGAGCGTTATGTGTAAAAATTTATGAAGCCATCAAAGCAGTGCAAGGAAGCAAAGATTGCAAAGAGCAAGATAAGGCAACCTATTATAGGACACAGACAATTGTGCAGTGTTAATTATAAACTCGTGAAACAGTGCATTTAAAAACTAAAGTAAAAAGGAAGAGATTTTATAGTGCTACGATTGACAATTTCCAAGCAAAAGACAGTTTAGTTTCTAAGTAAAAACATTATATCAAAACTTATTTCATAAAACAATTGTAAAACGTAGTGGCTAGGACGAGTCATTCAATTATTAGTATGAAAACACAAGCATTGTAAAATTGTGCTATGTGTAAGAGGTTCTCACAGATTTATGTAAATTTTCAAATAAAAAATATTTCTGTGTGAGCCAAAAAGTGGTTTTTAATATTCACCAATCTGCAGAGTGTACTGGTAGAAAGTTTCTTCGTGCTAGAACACCCCAGTGAAGAGGGAGAAGCTCTGCAAAAATTAACCAGGTGCGTCTTACAGCCAAGCCAGTTTTAGGGCAAGTTTTTCGAATAGTTGAAGGCATCGGGCAGATGAAATTGTATGTACTGCGTTGGGGAATCTTTTATCGAGCCCTACGTTCAGAAATTTAGAACAGAAAGCCATCACCAAGTTTATAATTGCCGTGGCGTCGTTTGATTTTGTGATCCAACCTACGAAGCTGCCATTGCAAGGTAAATTTCACAGGAAAGCAGTTGGAGAAGGCCCACTAGCTGTGGATTTCATCAAGATTAGACTTTGTACGAGGTGTAGAAGCAGGCCCCAGTTCCAAGATCCGTTTCAGAGAGGTTTTATCGAGGTAGCGTCCTTTGATTTTGCAATTTGGAGAAGATTTTTAGGAAGTTAAACAAATGCAGATCTCGGCGTCCCTATGTCACTGAAACAAAAACCAGGTTAGCCGGAAATTACGTCATATTATTTTCACCGCATATTTACCTGATGTGAATTTTTCCATTTGTTGGTGTTTTTAAAAGTCAATTTACGCTAAATTTTGTCCGTACAATCATCTATGGTTTTGGAGTCAATTTGAAGGTTACAGCCGTCAGATACGAATTGCCATACGAGTTAATCTGTTTTTCTCAAGCTAGACCGGAGCTTTATTTTATTTTATTGTAAATGCATGAAATAGAAAGAGCAAAAACCCATTTATTTTGTAAATATGAATTATAACATCATTTTAATAAGCCCTGAGATTGACACAATATTGAATTCTTTTATTAAAGCTATTGTTTTTATTTGTGTGATATATCCCACCATTTATTTGTCTTGTTATTGCTAGTGATGGGCTTATTCGAATGAAAAATAACCGGTTACCCGGTTATTGAAATAACCTATGTAACTCGGTTTTCGTTCCAAGTATTCGAATGAAAAATAACCTTATCCTGATACGCATTACGTGCCATGTCTCAGCGACCTGCGAGTGATCGAAATTCTGTAAATAATACGTCATTCATAACTCATAAGCATAAGCAAGGCTGATTGTATTGAAAACACCATTTGGGCGTCTCGCTCTATAGTTTTCTCCCTTGCTTCCATACCAGCTGAGGCTCGTGGTCGATCCGTCGTCATATGATATGAACATAAATAAATTTTTTGCCGCCATTAACCCGGCCGATCGATAAACATAAACGTTTTACTACTGTTTTTTTGCGCTTAGCAAGCAGTCCCGCATATTTCTTTCTTTCTACACTTAATAAATATCTCTTAATTTCCAATACATAACACATAATGTACATATTATGTTTTGGTTATAGATCGGAAGAATGTAGAAGTAATCGAGCTAATGCAGAGTAGCGAGTCGTAAAACTCATACAAATTCAACAATATATTATTAATTATTATTATATTATTATAAATCGCCAGCAATCGAAAACAATAAAGGTGTATCCAGATATATTTCATTCATATTCACAATTAATTATTGCACAAACTCCTTAGAAATCAAATAAAAATCATTTATACAATTATTATAATTAACGATTAACCGAGTTCCTCTTCTATCTGCAAGTTACGATGCCGATGCAGATGACGCTGAACCGCGTAACCGGCAAACCGGCGAAATCGAAACGAATCGAGAGCCAAAATGTATTCGAATGATTATTCAAATAATCATGCGGTTATTAATATCATTTGAATGCAAATAATTCGGTTGCGTTACTATTTACTTATTTGAATCTTGAATGGGATGTTATATTCCGTCAAATGTCCATACATTTTCTTCACTATTTGTGTTAACTATCATCTACTGCTTACAGATGTTTTTGTTCTTTAATTTTACAATTTCCTTCTTTGCAGCTGCTCTTCTCCTGAATACTGTCGTTTTTTGATCAAACATTTCCTGTGATAATGTTGAATTATGCTGTTTTATTTACGTCATCATATTTGATGATTTCTTTTGTGATCTGTTATTAAAGTTTTCCTTTTTTTTAAATTGTTTTTGTTTCATTACTCAGTTTGTGGGTTTTGGATATTATTTGGTTCGCTGTACTTTTCTGCTCCCTTTCTTATCAGTGTTGAATTCAGACTGATTACTCCGGGGGGGAAAATGAAACGTCTGGGGGGTATTTTTACCTATTCCACCGCAATCCGCCCATTATTTTATAGATTTAAAGAAACATGAATATGAAGTGGTAATGTTTCCGGGGGGGAATTTTGTTATGCCCGGGGGGGAATTTCACCCCCAGTCACCCCCCTGGATTCAACACTGTTTCTTATTACATCTGTTAACCCTTTGTACATGCTATTTATGTTACGTATTTATGTGTATATGCTGTGATCAAGTTTTACGGGTTATATATAATATACATATCATTGAAACTCCTGCGAGTTTTCTTTTGGCATTTATGTCTACTTATTTTTTGTTAATTACCGGTATGCAACACTAAGAAACGGCATTTAAATTTTAAATGACAATGCAGAGATGTTTCTAGCTTTAATTACAAAGAAATCACTGTGAAGGGAGTACAATTCTGCAGATGCAGCAGTTCGTCTTCTTCGTCTACCCAGAAATTGAAGGATTCTGCGGTCCCACGTTTCTGGAGTCGCAGCATTTCCCAAGATCGAAGCGAATGCAAGGTATCTCACGTTCAAGGCCAGAAAATTTCGCTGTGCATACTGGGAATACGAGCACATTAAAAAATCAGACATCCTGTACACGCATATGCCTTTCACAATTACTTCATTATAGGCTGGCAGGCGTCTCCGGAGGAATCAAAGGTCCTGTTTGAATGGCGAGGCTCAATAGTGGCTCAATATTTGCTGGACAAACGCGATACCTTGATGTTTGCCCAATCGAACTATGAACGTAGTCCCATTTCCATAAGCGACCAGAGATGCTGACACGCCGAGCAAATATTGCTTGATTTGCAAGCGGCAACCTTCGAATTCTTGTCAAGCGTTTAAGTAAGCCTTTCGCAATGAGACACCTGCAGCATTAAGATTATTAATGCGATATGCCGACGGTATTATTCTGTTTATATGATTGTGCGCTGGCAAACATGATAATCAATTTTAAAAGTAAAAGTCGGTGCCAATACAAGACGAATTAGAAACGAGGCAAACATGTGCAGCTTGCAGGAAGCGTGTGTAAGCGTTTTTGCTCACATTTAAAGAACGTCTTCGTATCATCGGCGAATATAGCCTTGCGGAAAGCATGATAATGTCATTATACAGGAAGATTTTTTGTAATTGCAATGGGCAATGCTAGAAAGCTGGGCAACATATTCTACAGGATGTAAAGTTTTCCAGCTACAACATTCTTTAAATTAATTTATTTGGGATAAATCGAAATGGGCCGATTGTAGCTGCTTGTTTAAAGACTAGAAATGCTACAAACAATATTTGCAAAGGACTTTTGTGTTAGACGCGTTTTTGTTTGTTATATTAAAACTCAGATTTAGAACTTTGCATTTATGTTAAAGCGGTGGCCACAAAGCGCCGACGCGACGGGGTGCAAACAGTACAGGTTTGAGCCTTCCTTGGCCCAGTGGCGGAAGCAGGCAGTTAAATGTAAAAGAACATAAACCTACTGACCTGTAAATCTCGTCGATAATAATAATTGTACTCACCGGGGTTGGCTGCCCCCCTGACTCATCCGTACTTCTGGCAGTAACGTTACAATACTTGGTCTTGCATCTCTCAGCATCAACCCTTAGGTACCTCATCGCTGCCTTCACTGGTTGGGTTAGCTGTCGGTACTTTTCGCTAGTACTGCGCAATAGTAATCCACAAGGTTAACTATTGTTACAACCCGTACACAGTCGGTAATAACACGGAGGCTACTTGTCTTTCACAGTAAAGTAATTACCGCAAATCTTGCTAAACTATAGCGAAACCACGTGCTTCCGCGGACTTTCATTGCGGAACTTCATGCTTCCGCGGATTACTGTGCGAAACCTCATGCTTTCGCGAGATCCATACCTTCGATTATCACCTAATCGACTAGTGCGAGTGAGAACCTCTAGCGTCTACCGGCCGCTGTAATTGTCAAAAAGCCACCAAATATTACTGACGTCAAAAAAGTAACTATTCGTTACACGAGTACTCGTTATCCGGCAAGATCCGAATTAACGGATATCAACTTGCAAAAGTATTCGTTAAATTTTTAAAACAGTTACTATAGTCGTTGAGCGAGCAAGTACTGGTTCGCCCAACAGTATTTGGTTTAACCTTGCTTTATATTTTATCGCCATCTTACGATACGAAGCTTATCTTTGAGATTGTGTTGAAAATTAGAACGCTCTCTGAAAATGTAGCTGTTTCATGAAAATATTTTTACGCACACTCGAACAGAGTTTGGCGTTCTTATTCTTAGCTAGGACTTTTTTAATGCGCTAAAATGAAATAGGTAATTTCCCGAAGAAATGCTTAATGTGCATATAAACGAGGCTTCAGGGATATTTACTTAAATTTATAATTCTCCGAAAAAATGTATTAGCTATGACCAAAGAGCATATTATATGCTCTTTGCTATGACTAACGCTCTAAAATGAAATAGATAAATTTCCGAAGAAATGTTTAATATGTGTTAACATATAAACGAGGCTTCGGGGATGTTTTGTTTCATAGTAGTTTTACGAAAAAATGTATTAACTAACACTTTTTAATGCCGTGAAATAAAATAGGGAAATTCCCGAAGAAACTATTATTAACGCATGTTAAAAAACGTGATCAAGTAGGTTGCTATCACCTGTTTTTTCAGAAGGTTACTTTGAAAAGAGAAGCAGCCCTCTTAATCAGGCTGTTTAACCTCTTTCATATATTAAATGCCTAAAAATTCAACTCCTGATGTTACGTGTGCATACGCCTTGAGCGCAATGCTCAATTCTCAGAAATAAAGAAGTAAGCATCCAGTTTTGTCTGTTTACGTCAGCTTTCGCAGCTCTTCAGTGTACGAGGAGTACTCGCCACTCCATCTGAAACCAACGGATACTCTCGCTCTCAACTTTCAAGTACTCGATCCGAACTGGTTGCGACGGGCGATGGCTTTAGAATAAACGAGTACTCGGTAACCAATACAAAGTAACGGATACTACAACGAAAAGTAACGAATAGTTACAAGTACCGAAAAGTAACGAAAGTTGACATCACTACGAAACATCATTCAATTGTTTACGATAGTGCGTACATTCTATACTAGCTAATCTAATTTACTATCTAAGGATACGCATAGCTGCGCTCGCAGTTTTGCCTCGCATTATCGCAACTATTCATATTATAATTAATTATTTATTTGCATATAATCGCTTACGCCAAGAAATAACTACACAAAACAGCTCACTTTAACTGAAACGTCGCGCCTCTGCCACAACCCCGACCGTTCTCCTTATTTTTTGAATTCCATATCTAACCGAGCCCCCTCGATACGGTGCATTTGTCGTACGGGTTTCGAAAACCTGGTACAGCGAACCAACACTTAATACATTCGTCAAGATTATATTACATTCCAGTGCTCAAAACATTCCAGAAATGGCAAACGTAGTCATTAAAACTTAAAAATAATACACCCGAAAACCATTAAATATTTCATCGCTAATATTTGAATATGTATTTAATGTGACCATAAAAAATTGAGGGTTTTTTTTTAAATTAGAAAATTTATTTGTATCGGAATTTAAAAAAAATTTATGTACTTCTATGAAATCAAAATTATTTAACTCAAAATTACTTTTTAAGTGTTCCGTCTCTGTATGTTTGTTTGTTTGTTTGTTTGTTTGTTATGTTAAGCAAAAGGGTAAAACACTCAAGCTACCACGAAAACTTAATTGTCGAAAACAGAATCTTTGGATCCCTGAACTGGAAGACCTGTAAGTCCAGAAAATAAAGATCACAGAGGGGATGAAATTCCATAAAAAACTACTAAACTGGAATTAATACGGTTTCATATAAGAGGACGAAGGCATAATAGCGGATATGAATAAAGTCAAAGAAAATATATTAAAAATTGGATATAAATGTGAAACATAGGTTAGTTCTGAAGGGAGTAACAGTTAAGCAAGTATTAATAATAAAACTTAAATAATAAATAAACAAAAAGAAGAAGATTTCAATTGAATACTCACAGAAGGAAGCACAACAGAAATATGAGTAAAACGTGACAGAGAAAATTCAAAGCAGGGAAGAAAAAGAAGAGGAGAAAATATATAATAAGCGGCAAAAGAAACCGTTCGAAGGGTAAAACAAAAGCGAGAATGGCCATGCTACAAGAAGGCAAAAAAAAATAAAGACCAATACAATATATGTACTAAGAAATAATGTAAAATGTTTGTGTAGATAAAACAAATGAGAATGGTACTCAATGAAAATATACAAATCAGGCAAACACTATAACAATAAAGAAATCAGAAATTTCTACCACAAGGTATCCATACTATAGAGAAGGGAAATCAAGGAAGTACTACACTATGCAAAGACAAGGAAAGTAGCTTAATAAGAGGACAATCAGGAATATTAAAAAGATGAAGAGAATACTTTGCGGATAAATTAAATCTACAGAAAAATGAAAAAGCCGAACAAGAAGTAGAACCAGGCGTACGACAAAGAGAAAAAAAATACAAGTGGCAGAAGTACAGTTGAAAGCTGTAACGCCTCGTTTCAATTTCATTTCTATAGCGCGTTATTGCATTTGTCACCTTATTTCGGACCACCTTATATCTAATGGCTGTAGCAAAAAAATTCAAAATTATCAGAGCAAGCGGTGTGACGCGATTAGCACCTGCGGTTTTCATGTTGGAACTGGTCTAGCATTTCGATTCGAGTTGGCGCTCAAACAGCCGAAGAGCTGACAGAGTATTGATTTTTTCGAGAAGCACGCTCTCGCGAGGATCGCGTATTTGAATTGCTAGGCTAAGGTGACGCCGTTTTATTTGTTTTCGTAAGGCGTATTCTGTGTAGGTAAGGTAGCTCATCTCATTGTATTCTTTGCGTGCTGATTTTAAATATTTAGGCTGGGTTCCCTTGCGCTGCCGATGATTGAAATCGCTGCCAAGCTTCCTCTGATATAATTAGGCCGAGAACACCGTGCGGTAAGAATCCTTTTGCGGGCTTATTTTCGCAACTAATTTTTAACATTTAGGCTGGCAGTTACGGGCCAAAATCTGGCAGTTACGGGCCAAAATCTGGCAGCTACGGGCTAAAAGCAGGCAGTTACGAGCTAGAAGAAGCTAATATCGCTTAGTGTGGGTTATGGTCCTACTCTTACATGGGCTAATTGGGCTCAAACGAAGACTAGAAATCCAGCTAATTCAGTTCCCTGATTCTGCTTCAGCGTGGGTTAAGAATTCTCGATATGAGCCGCTACCTTTTGTGGTTTGCTGACTTCTGACAGTGGCTTCTTCGCTTTAGGAATCTCAGAATTTGGCAGCCAAATCTAGCTTAGCATCTTCATGGGTGGATGCAACACAACAGGATAATTCCATTTGCGATCGCTGGATTTTAACATCAAATTAAACTGTAAGTACATGCCATATCAGCCCTCTTTTTCCGACAAAAGCATTTGCCTTAATTATCTCTGTTCTTACTAAGATCAAATTGAACGAGTTTAATCAACCTATTTGGCTCAAACCTTAGTAACGCTAATGAGCGAGAATTTATAATTTAAAATTGCTGAAATAAGCATGTGCATTGTAACTCATGTACCGAGCTCAATGCGTTGGTTGTTATGCAATTCCGATAGCACAGGTGTTGTCCTGGAGTGTGAATTAAGTTATAATTAGCATTTTGTAGATTGCAGATTTGGAAGCAATTTCCCAATTATGATTTATTATTTCATTGGATAGGCAATGATCTGGTTTGTTTGTTGTCACATGTCGTAAGGGCTAATATAAGTAATTCATGTGTTATTGCGATATTTACGTTCAAATAAATGCCTCGATTGCTATTATTTGTTTTAGCACAGTAAAGATAGCTCAAAAATTGTCAAAACCCAAACATAAAAAAAAGTTGTACCCTTCTGCAAACTGTTCAGTCCTCTCCTCTTAGTAAGTGGTAAAAAGTTGCACGATCTTGCGAATCGGGTTTAGGCGGGAGTGGGGGGGGAGGTGGAAAGGTGGTAAAATGGTAGGTTTCAACAGTTTTTCGAAAATATTTCGTTAACTATGAAGTTTAGCGCAAACTTTACTATGTATAAAATTAATCTAAATTTAATTTACAATAAAAATAGTCTTATGCAATTTTGCGCTCCAGTACAGGATTACGGAGATATAGAGGGGGTAAAAATGTAACTTTTTCTGTTTGGTCAAACAAAGCGTGAACGCCTATGATCTCGTAATATTCAGGGAAGTGGGGAGGACAGATGGTTATGGTGAACAACATTTGCCCAGATCATCCACTACTACACATGTTGGAGTGAAAATGGAAGATGCAATCAATGTCAATCTTGGGCAAGCAGAATTTCTAACTAGTAGTAACAACAAGATGCAACTGATTGCTCTCATCACGGTACACTTATAGCAAGCTGGCTTCAAAGTGTTTCGGCTTGGTGTTGAGGAAATTATATCTATAAATTGAAGAAAGAGAACATCCTTCATTTCCCTGATATCACGGTGAATGTCTCCAATGCGGTAAACTTTTTTTTCTTGGTTACCTTTCTTCGCTACAGCCATCTTCAACTGTTTGTTGGCTGGAGCATGAACAACCAACAAGACCAATAAATCGGTGTCATTGTCAATCACGATAGCATCTTTTTCCTTTTTTGATTCGTCAATTGCAATAAAAACGATCTAAGCGTCAGCATCACCTTCAGTCTGAATTACTTTGAAGCCAGCTTGCTGTAAGTGTACCGTGATGAGAGCAATCACTTGCATCTTGTTCTTAGTTAGAAATTCTGCTTGTCCAAGAGTGACATTAATTGCTTCTTCCACTTTCACTTCAACATGTGTAGTAGTAGATGATATGCTCAAATGTTGTTCGTCTATAAAATACAGTAAAAGTTAAATTTTTACCGCCTCCATATCTCCGTAATCCTTTACTACTGGAGCGCAAAATTGCATAAGACCATTTTTATTGTAAATTAAATTAGATTATTTTTTTATATGATAAAGTTTGCGCTAAACCTCATAGTTAACGAGATATTTGGGAAAAACTGTTGAAACTTACCATTTTACTAACTTCCCACCCCCCTGCCGCCTAAACCCGAAGCGCAAGGTCGTGCAACTTTTTACCACTTACTAAGAGGAGGGTACTAAACAGTTTGCTGTTCGGTAGAACTTTTTTTTATGTTTGGGTTAAACCCTAGTTATACTGTACTATTTGTATTTTCTTCAGCAACCCCTCTAGCTGAACCAGTAATCTTGGCATGCGGTGGAACACCAAAAGTAGGTGGCGTATTTTTAAGTAGCTAATTTTGTTTTTATAGGTTGTGAGTAACGACAAGGAGCCCAATTTGTTCGATTTAAAAGCCCGAATCATTTATGAGCCTGATCCTTACACCCCTTCGTTTAAGGGTGGAACAAAGCGGTAGATATAGAACCCGCAGATATAAGTGAAGTGTAACAAAAGCTCAGGAAGTGATGCTATTCAAGCTAAATTGATCATATACGGTGGAATACAATCACACAAAAACATAAACAACTTGATAGAATGGATATGGGGAAAAGAGCAAATGCCACGAGCAAAGGTACTCATATAACCAAGTTGTAAGAAAGGGGATAAGACACAATTGAAACTATAGAAGAATAGCATTGGACACGTAGTCTAGCTGAGAGTATAGCAAGCAGACTAAGAGGAACAGCTGAAAAGGCAATCGGAGAATATCAGGCAGGATTTAGAAAGAGGAGAGCAGTAGTGGACCAGATATTCAAGATGCAGCAACATCGAAGAACATAACCCCAAGTTGTAATTGTTATTTACTGATTTCAGGAACGCGTAGGACAGTGTACCCGGAACCAACTATACAAAAATATGAGCGAACTCGGAGTAAAGAAAAATAGTGAACCTAGTAAAAATGACATTGAAAGGCAGAAAAGGAACGTAACAATACATCGAGCAGCTTCACAAACTTTCAAAGTAAATAATGGGATGAGACAGAGAGATGCCTTATCGTCATTGCTGAGTAAATACCCGAGGTAACATATTTAATAGAACGCATCAGTCTCTTCAATATGCTGATGGTGTTCCTCTAGTTGTAGAACAACGATGGAGCTAAAAAAAATAATAGAAAGACCACAACGAGCAGTGCGAACGGTAGAATTAATTACAAATGCATAGAAAAACAAGTGAATGGCAATGAAAAAAGGAAGAAATGAGGAACTACGATCGATTAATAATAGAAAACTCTTTTCAAGTCGTATTTATTAGGCATTAAAACCCATTAATAGTTTTCTCTGTTTTTTATTTTTATAGCTTTTATTCAACTTCGTCCGTTCTTTGAACTATCGGATTAAGGAATTCGTAACAACTATTTTGCATTTTTAAAATTTTTACGTAAATTAAGTTGAAATTTTAACCTAATTTAGCTCGCCATTGCGCCTAGATGACATTTAAAAGTACGATTAGATCTAGTGTTTGTAAAATTACGAAACAAGTTCAGCTATTGCACAGGGGTTAAAACCGTTGGATTTGCAATCACTTCTTATCCTGCTTAGCATGTATATTAATGCCAGACAATACAGATATTATCTGTCATTCCGTAAGTGTTCTAGAATTCCTTCTTATGCAGCTGGTGTGTGAATTCGAAGTTTTTATAAATGAAAATAACACTCATTGTTTGTACTGCAACCTTCTTCCGCTGCTATTTGTGAATTTCCCGCAGGTGCTTCAATTAGTTTCCATCAGGAAAGTTTAATTTTTAAACTTTCACTTAAATTTTGCCATTTCGCCATAGTGCTGGATTATTTTAACAATGTGACATTTGCTGCTAATAACTAAACGTATGCAATATTTATTGATTGCGCAACGAGATAATTATTAAACGACATAATTTTATCTGATGGTGTTTGCCTTTTCAATGGCAACATTTTTGGCCAAGGTAAATATTTCAGATTTTAGATACTCTAAAACAATTGCAAACTCGAAGTAACCAGTCCAAACTTCTGTAATCATCAATCATATGCGATCTGCTCTAAAGTTAACGCATACCAAGACCACGCGTGGGTTTCAGCTGCGAAGTCTAAGAATAGAACCTGCAAAAAAATCGCCAATATGGTAAAGTAAAAAAGGTGTCTAAGAATTCCCTTGACGATTGCGTCGTTTCATCGCTTTTTCAGTAATTAAGCTGTGATGATAATTAGAATGAAAATAAGTACAAAAAAGTGTATAATCTTCAGCATACGGTATTAAGGAATCAGTTACAAATACCTAGTTTTATATATCGTTTCTTTCCTGTTAACACCAAAAAATATGTTGTTGATAGTTAATAACATGTTAATGATAATAGCTTGAAATCTATTCTAATTCAGATTTAAATAATTTTTATGTCACATATTTTTACTCAGGTTTAAACATACTAGGAACAATCAAGCCATGTGGATCTTCATTGTCTGGTTTTTGCATTCCAATTGCCACAATAAGCCATGAACAATTTTTCTCAAACTAACATACACTTTTCTGAAGGCTAATAAAATTGTATTTTTAAATCGCTGGAAGTCAAATGTGTTTTCATATAGGAAATATAAGAATACATCTTTTATATAACTAACCGTTGAGGACACTTTTAGTATATGCGATGAAATTAAATTACTTATTAAACTCTTTGGTTTATATTTTACAGACCAAGTGCAATTCAGGAAAATACAAAAAATAGATTTAGAATATACTGTTTGAGGATTGGACGTATACTCACATTGTGAACTCAAGCAAGGATTTGTATGAGGGTTGTTTTTTGGTGGCTTTTACAAACCACCCATAACTTGGTCCATGTTGTTGGAGTACCTACAGCAAACTTAGCGGTTTAGCCGTTTGTGTAACCACATACACTAACTCCATATATGGACCGATAAGACACATCGTAACGATTTCAAAATCAGAAAGCGAAAGGCGAAGAAATTAACACGTAGCGACAGGCGCAGTATCTGAGATTCTGCAGCTATAGAATGGTCGCGACGAGAATCGCGGCGCAAAACATTGTAGCCTGTAACACAGTTTTCTCAACAAACAGAGGGTGATTCAAAGCTTTTTGAGAATTCTCTTATACATTATTGCAGTTGAAAATCGAGATATCGTAACAAGCCCAACGGGAGTCCGATAGCTCAGTGGGGGGAGGGAGGGGCATGTTCTATATTTTTGTTTGTTGGCCAAATGTAAAAGTAGGGTCATGCCAAGAGCTACAGGTCGATCCGAGAATTTGATGGTTGGCTGGGCTAGGTCAAACTTACCCTAATTCCTGAAAATGCGTTGTGCTTTATGAAAAGAGCGCTGCCGGCTTCCAGCTTTACCCATAGTAAATAACAAAAACCAATAAAATGTCTCAAAATATCTATTCCTTTCGATTGCGCGGCACTAGCCGGGATTAAGTTACAGGCATTAATGGATCAAGACAGCGCAGAAGCACTTTATGGCATTACCAGATAAACCTGGCGGGTGACGCCACGCTGATATAACTTGCTTGGAATGACGGAATTTACAGTTCACAATTTTGAATTCGTGTAACAGTCTAACAACTGCGCGGAATGAGCATTGAATAACAAGGCAAAACAACAAAGCATAAACCATTCACTGAAAGGGAGTGAAGTAAAGTGCCCCTCGGGATTATACAAGAAATGTTGTAAATTAAAGACACTACGAGAATACACCCAGTAGTCTCTTTTGTTAATATAAGAACGTCAAAACGCTAACTTGTCGGGAATTCGGAACTAAGCATGCGGAATCTGTTAGCTCTAGCACCAACAACGTTCGTTGAGTCTTATTTGCTAATTCGGGAATCCTTCTGCGTCATGGTCGAACAAAAACCTCAGAATGGTTCAACTACTATGAAATCTAAAAATTTCATGGCGTGTCTATAAAATAATCCTAAAAGTATTTCCTGAAAGATCTTGAAAACATATATACTACATATGTCCAAAAAAGACAAATCTTTATTTTCATGTGTTGTAGTGTTTACTTTAATACCTTTTTATTTATTGTTTGTAAACATTGTATTGTCTCTCATTTATTAGTGTTTACAGGATTTTAAGCCTTTGAATCAATCAACACCTTAAATATGTTACATTCTAAATACTTCTGTCGAACTGAACCGAAAGATATTTCGAGACTAAGTGTTCAGTTGGCGGTTGGAAACGTGTATGTGTGGATATAATTTTTTTTACCATAGATGGTGGCATTCCGATGCGAGAACTGTGGTGTAAGTTTTGTAATAATTATGTAGATTAATTCAAAGGATAAAATAATTAGGTCTGTATGTAGTTCAATAGTGCACCTGAGTAAGACACTGCTTTGTTGTTGTTACTTCTGCTCTGATTGTAGAGTTTTGTTGTTCGCGGTCGTTGCTCATTATTTTATTGCTGATAGTGCACTATCGTACCTGGGTATAGTGGACATCCGGCGAGATGACCGCTAACCCTTGATCTGATAAGCATCTAACTTAGCAGTTATCCAAGAAGCGCTTCTGGGTAGCCACAGAATGCTCATTTCCCACAAAATTCTTGTGATTTTGGTCTTCTGTGGGGGCGGTTACCATAGATGCAAATCACACTGACATGACTTGTAGTTGTTGGTATAGTTACCATTCGGTTAATAGGTACTAGATGCGGTAAGCATCCGTATTACAGATAATACAGGCAGATCATCGACGGTACAGTGGGAGTATAAAACCTCCTGTAGGTACTATCATTCCGAAGACGTACTGTTAAATTCGTAATGTTTGTTTGTTCTTCTTTGCATGCCTGGTTATGGAATTTTGCTGCTTTATGCTTGCGAGAGCGCGCGCGCGCGCGCGCTTGTGTGTGTGTGTGACCATATCCCACAAGACACGGACCGCTAATCGCTTTGTTTTCCCGGTGTCGTATTTCTGATCTAAAACCGTCAGACCAAAGAGGCGGTACGGAAATACTTTGGTGAGTTACCAGCCTACAAATTATGCATAAGGGCTGCTCTAAATTCAGGAAAAAATAAATTAGCCTCGAACCCAAAATCAACGTGCTTAGACACGTGATAAAGAATTTCAGGAAAATTACGCACCTCATTGAGTTTTCATAACGTGGAAAGTGTAGTATTGAATATTGGCATAAATTATATAATTATATAGGTATACGTATACTATGGATGATATACATATCTACCTCGATTAATCAAGTATGAATTTATGAATCTATTATATCATTATAACGATTTATCGATGATAATGATACAATATTTTCAGAATTCTATATCGTTCATTCTACAGTTCTGTCGTTTCTTGAAGCATCAGCAACCCCCACGACATTGACTAAATTAAAAACCATGCTCTATATTAGCGAGACCTTAGTGCAGCGAGTCTTTTAATCCTACTTGCTTTGTGGAGCATAACCTAATGCACGTCTTGTCGCTGGTAAAATCGAATTTTGCCCATTACATGCCCATTAATGTCGAAAGAACAGCCGCCTTAGGAAGAAAAGTGTTCTTAATAAACACGCTGTTGTTGACGACAGGTACTAGACCTAAACCTAAAGGCTTTTCTCCGCACATAATACGTCCATATATCAGAAAACAGTGTCGCGTAAATCATAGGTAATTGCCCTTGACCGTCAGCTACAAAATCCAGCAGGAATTGAGAAATCTTACAACCTGCTACTGGAGATTTCTCTTGTAATTGTCCGCTTTTGGGGACGTCTCTTATTAACTGCCCACACTTTAATTAAATTCAGAGCTGCTGAATCTGGAAGGCTCCGTTTACTCGTCCAAATTTATTGTGCTATAATTTCCGATGACCTACAATAATTGGAAATCACTCAGTTTTCTAGCTTGCCAAAACGTAAGACGGTGCTCTCACTTTCAGACGGCAAACCGCAGTACTGTTATTAAATTGGGAGAAAGTACGTCAGTTTTATTATTATTAACGCTGGTACACTTCTGCTCTTTAATGCTTCTGTTTTGTGCCAGTTCAGGCCGCGTCCCCATTTGAACCAAACTCAATAAAGCTAATTTATCGAATTTCAACAATGTTTGCCGTAAATTAATATTAAGCTGCTTTTCGGGCAATAATTTAGAAATTTGAAGCATCGATGTTTCCATTTCCGGGCCATTAAACTGGTAGACAGGTGGCCGATGAAATATGGTACAAAAATAAAATCCATTTCTAAACTTTTTCTTGGAGCTTGCACTCGGCTTTACATAATTTAACCTAGAAAATTGACTCATCGTTGCGAGAAAGCAAAGTTAAATTTGCTGTAGTGTTTTTCTATAGGATCTACAGTCAGCATCTTTGAATATATTAATCTCGTTAATCCTTCATGCCAATTTATTACTGACTTCTGTTTTTTAATTGCTACAATTGCACTGTTAGTAAACATTGGGATTGTTCAAAATTGTAGGCCACATAATTTCGATGTACCGAGCTAATTTACTTTTTTCTGGATTTAAATCGGTTCTCATTCATAAATTTACAAAGGCTGGCGACTTATCAAAAATTTCATAGCGCCCCTTCGGTCTAAGGGTTGCAGGTAAGATACATGACACCGGGGGAGAGCTAGGCAATATTGCATGTGGTCACACGCAATCGTTCACGAACACAAAGCCAGACAAATTCCAAAGCCAACATGCAAGCAACAATAAACATACATTACAAATTTAGTAGTACGCGTTCGTCATCATAATACTTACAGGGGGTTTTGTACCCCCCCCCCCCCAGCTGTGTTCCCACGTAGCATCTAGGAAGTGTCTGGTTCAGGAATATTATTCAGTGCACTTCCGATGATGTACCTGTAATAATCCTGCAACACGGATGCTTAGAACAGCTATTACCTATTAGCCGAAAGCTAACTAGATCAAAGGGCCTAACCCATGTCAATGTGGTCCGCATTTGCGGTGGCCGCTCCCAACTGTAAAAGGCTCAAATCCCAAGAAATTTGTGGAAAATGAGCATCCCGGACTATCCAGGTGCGCAGCCTGGTCAAGGGTTATTGAGAATCTCGCCGGATAATCTCTAACCTCAAGTACATAGTCCATTAAAGCGGTTTCAATTGGGATCCAATTCAGCAATAGACAAATAAATCAGTATTCAACACGGCTGTACAATGACTACATACAGCCTTTATTGCAAAGCCACACAAGCATTAGTACTTTATACAGACCTTATTGCTTCATTCATTCTATTAATTCCACATAATATTAATTACCACAAATCACACTTTAAAGAAAAAGAACACAGGAGAGCTCACACCATCGGCCGTTTCGGGTTTTTACGTCCACCCACTCACAATATCTGTCGCAGACTACTAATAATCCACGTTTTCGGCTAACTGCCGGCCAGGGCCATCGAGACTTAAAACTACCCCTGGCTTCTAAATTAGCTTTGAACTCGTTTCGATTCTGTGCTAAATTTAGGAAGTATCATATTTCATTGGTTGGTTTAGACTAAAGCCCACAATTATACGAACACAAATAAAATAATAGAACATTTTCAAGCAACTCAAAGAAAACAAACGTTTTATAATGTAGATGTCGTAGACACAAAGCAAATTTAGGCAAATGATCATTTGCTTAAATATTAGTCATATAACGAAATTAGGCAAAGCTAATGTGTCTCAATCTAGTTGCAGTCGTTGATAATTTTGTTTACTTACAGGATCGGTATTATGCCTATGGTCAGCTTAGTGTCCTCGGTCGGCGTTGCGTTCAGACGACGTTGTATCCTTTTTGCACAAGACTCTTAGCATATACTCAGGTAAATGATTATTTGCTTAAATTTGCGTTATGTTTACGACATATACACATCATCGCTACAGGTTATTACGGCCCATGGTTTCAATTTGTTTGCAGATCTTACACCATTCCTTCCTGAGTTTCTGTTCAATTTTCAAGGAACTGTTATTTTAGATCCCCCGTTACAGCTTGTAAGTATTTCCTTCTCTTTTCTTCTTCCCTTGCTTACGTTCTGTGTGTGTGTGTTGGCTGAATATTGCAGTTTGACGTTTGTTGGCAATTATTGAACGTAATTGATCTGTGTTTGACTAGACAAGTCAGTTAAAGCGATCGTGAATTCTATGTGCTTTTTTGTAAGTGATTTTAGTTGCAATTCTGGACAAAAAGCCAAGTACTAAACGCACATTGCAGCTGGTGCAATAACTTCGTTATCGGTGTATGGAGCGGTTTAATACCATTTGAAACAGTTTACAGCAAATAAACGTAGGAGTAATTTATTGCAATTATACTTGACAGCAGTAGCACACACAAGACTGAAGTGTATGTGTTTAGTTTTCTGAAGAATAAAGTTTTGCCCAGAGAATGGATTACATGCGTAAACTTTACTCCTTCAAGCACTCTAAGGAAGGTATGCAAATTACGCTTTTTAAAGAAAATTTAGTTTATTTTTTTGGGTGCAAATAAGGGCTCAGTTTACGATTGGTAACCCCGTTTCCACAGAAAGCCTTTATTTATAATGTTATAAACACTCTGCGCCTATGCGACTTAATAGAGAGCACATACACGTTCAAGTCTGCCTGTTCTGATGTCACGCCGGATCGCTGAGGCCTCGTGTCTAGTAGATAATGGCCTCAGCCATCTTCCTCTTGGCGTTCTAATCTCATGTGATATGCTTGGTTGCCTACATTTCTCTATTATGCCCCGATTTGTTCTTCTTCTCCAAAATTCCTTTGTCTCAATTTCCCGTAATACCTTTCTTTTTTCAATTCCGAGCTTATACTCAGTGCTTTTATTCAGTTTCCATGTTTTAATGCTGCCCTGTGGTACTAATTCGCATTTAATATCTTTCTCCACATTCCTAGTGCTTTGCTTATCTTTGACAACCTTTCTTTTCTGTCTCTGTGTTTTCTTCTTTTCCATTTGTGATTGTCACCTCCAAATATTTGAAATGATTAATACAGATCCCGAAACAGAAATCCTTTCCTTCGTTTACTTTACATTTTACATTGCCTTTATTCGTTGTTATATTTCTTCTGATTTCTATGTATGTTGTTTGTTTATTTTTTCTTTGCTTTTACTTCAAATTTTTTTAAGAGATTTTCCAAATCCTTCGTTGAGCTTGTCATCAGAACTGCACCACCTTTAAACGAGGGTTGAGCACAGCTTTAACTTGTTCTAACTCTCGGTAGAATATGGAGTGAATAAGGACCAGGCAGCGGTTCTTCAGGTTAAAAAACTCATTAATTAAAACAAAATGGACGCCAGTCGATATTCACAACATAAAAGCAAATCTGGCTATCAAAACGAATCGTCACCTACCGTGGAAGCCTCTTACTTCAACGTAAATCTAAAAAATAACAAGAGCAGGTTCATGATGAGTCGAAGTATAACTAACAAAGAAACATAAACCAGCAACCGGTAATATAATTTAATATTCAGGTAAAACCTGACGCTCTACAGCAACAAATAATGCAAAAGTTTGGAGCCACCCAAATCAAACACACAAAATATATGAATTATTAAAATTCAAGTAACACATTAAACATACTAAAACTTCGACGCCAGCAGCATTATAAGTCACAATTATAATGGCAAATTATTGAAATCTGAATGACATTCAGAGATCCAGCTAGATGAATGAAACTTAGCTCACTTGGACCGGCTTGCAAACCGTTACATTGAAATTACTATAAGCCCAAGGACACACTGCGCGAGGGGTTCGTACAGGGTACATACACGATTTCAGCTATCCCTATGTGAAAACAAATGGGCGTTGATTAAACTACTTATTATAATGACACGTGAGTTTTTTATATTTAAAGGTTTTTGCATCAAAACACGCAACACTATAGCGGCAACTCGTCTATATCGACACAATCAATCGCTGAAATGCAAATTGCATGTACTTATTGTAGGTTGAGCTGTTGATTTACTTGTCCTCAGAAGCAGTCGTTAGGGTAAAGACTTTTTGCGGGACACCGCATCCTGGTGGAAGTTTATCTTGCTTGAACTTGGCCCGAAAATTCACGCTGCCGGCATACAGGGAAGATTCCAAAGCGGCTGCAGTCAGGACTTTATGCCAAATGACAAATGCATTACGCCGTAGGGGTAACAAACCGGCTTAATTACCAACAAATGAGTACAGAGCAAAAAAAACTAGAAGATACCTCACCAAAGATGGAAATTGGCTACACGTAAGTTTCAAAAGGACGCCGTTCGAAGCGTACGGCTAAATTGTTGACAGAAAAAAAATACAGCTTGAAAACAGCCTACTTGATCAGGACACTGAAAACCCTGAGAAGGCTTGAAATTGTTCGACGTGCACAGCCACTCTAAACGAGCGTTTGCAATTGAAAACCGACACTTGCAAAAATTCCTTTCCAGGTGCTTTTATTATCTAAGGTCGTACGCCTTTTCGGAAAAACCAAAATTATTTTACACGGCGCTCGGCCAAAAGAGGAAATCGCCGGCTGTTACTATTAGAGATGCGCTGCAGTACTATATAATCAGCGTATCCTATACATTAGCATCTTGAGTACGGGCATCTGGCATCCCTTTTCATGCTAACATTTGTAGCTAGTTTGTACTTGCATGCCTTTTTATTGTTAATTAGGCTTAAAAATTGTAATTAAGCATAGCGAAAAGGGCAACTACGGCCCTGTGCATGCAACGCTTAAATTTGTGTGTGTTCAGCGACCCATCTGGATCGTTTGAGCACCGCGGAGAACAGCAGTTGATTGCGGGCTTTGCTCAGAACCACCTATCTTTAAGCGGCTTCCAGAGAATTGGTGTCCATAAGTGTTTGTGGGTATCACGAGACAGCGTTTGCGTGTTCAGCAGACGACATTTTTATAGTGTACCGGGATTTTATGCATGCAATCGCGTATAAGGCCTGCTTCAGACAGGATCGGTTTCAGGCAGTTTTACATCCGCGGTTTAAAATCAGTTATTTGGACACATTTTAATATTGTTTTATGCATGTTTAAATGTACATGAGAATAGTCCCAAGCTATACCGCACGTATAGTGTCCATTCTTACTTTATATTTGTGTTTAGGAATAATCATTCATTCTAGGATTTAATCCTATTTTCATTTGTTTTTATGTGTTTTGAAGTCAATATATTTGTATAAACAAATTGGATTTGCTTGTGTACATTGTTTTGTGTCAGTTTCAACCCGAGAACATAACAGGTGCATGCCAGCTTCTTGTTTTTCGGTAAATAGTGATCGTTTGTAACCATAACTGGGGTATTAACAGAATTTTATGTATATTGAGCTAGCAAGGTAAACAAACGTAGCAAAATATATATTAAAATACTAAATCGCCTTATTTAAATTTAATGACGTATTGTTACACCTTGTATGTCACTTTCTTTTACGATTCCTTAAAGTACATAATTAAATAATTTTAAACATTTTATTCTTTTCCACGATGGCATATGCCTGTGTAAACTGTTCGTATAGCGAATGTACTCCGAAGTACTACTCATACCTATCGTTTTTAAAGTAAATAATATGATCGATTGTAGATATTTTTCTTTAAAGTCTTCTTGGTATTCGCCCATCTTTCCTTTTGTGTACTGCCTTCATTTATTTCTTGTTGTTTTACCTTGTAGATTTGTTACAGGTCAAATCATTACTAGGCAAAAACAACCCATACCAATGATTTGACAAGGGAAGTTCGCGGCACATGAAATGGATCCGTTTGCTACTTCAAAATAGGTACGTCGAGAAATAAGTATGGCAAGGGCGCCACAAGATTAAAATCACACTCTAGGTGTTCACGACGTCTCTAACCTTGAACAAACATCAACGGAGTCGCAGCAAAAATGATAAGCTGGACCTCGCTCACTTACTTTTGCTTTTAGCTAATAATTTCACTATAAAAACACATGCTGCACATCTGACTTACTAACAGAACACAACAAAAACACTCAATAACATTTAAATAATATATTGAACAGTAATATTAATTTAACACTAATTTCAACTAATTATTTCCCTGGGTGACGTCACTGGAACACAAACTATGGAAACGTTGACTTAAAATACGCAAACGACAACCAAGAAAGCATTCAAATTTCCTGAAAAGGTTATTAGTACGTAAATACAGTAATACACAAAGTTAGATGGTAACACTTCGAACATAACTCGAAAGATAAACATAAAAGAACTTGAAAAAGAACGGTAAATTGGCGACATCAAATACAAATTTATACAGTATGCAACTCTTGCTCAAATACCTTTTATTGTAGAATGTGTTACGCTCATACCATAGAGAGGAAAAGCTAGTGTCCAGCAGTTTACTCACCAGATGCATGATAGCGAGAAACACTCACAAGTGACGAGAACGTCGTGCCTAGGCAGAGATGCAACAGGAAGCGAGCTAGCGGGGTGGAATGTCATCAGCTCGATAGAGGAACTTCGCAGACATGTGGTATCTTGATTCCATATAAAATCGATATTTGGAACCGGCGGTAAAAACATGATAGGTAGGAAAGCCCGGTACGCAATGGGGCCGGTAATGTTATGCTTGCAAACTATCACAGTCACAAATTACAACAGCGTTACCATCCACGGCAATGTTCATCTCGACACAATAAAACGCGTCCGACTAAATATCGATAAATTACTAAGCTGCATCTCGAGGCAGCTGTCTAGGCAGAAGCTATTTAGTTGCACTTATTAAGTAATATCTGTTTTACTTTAGATATGACCAGAAACTTGTCTGAGGTTGCGACCATGTAATTCTTTGATAGATTTATAGTGTTTTCTCTCTATGTATCTGGTTTTCTGTCATAGTATCTGGCAATATCCAAGACGTGTCGATGTTTTTTGATCAAAGTATGTGCCACCCGAAATCGCAGCTATGGAATTGTTATCTCTACTTTTACATGGTCTGCCGTTTGTAGAGTTTATTTTCGGGCATTTTCTCTTGCTTTCATTTTCTTCGTTATTTCTATCGTACATATATTCAGGAATGTTGACGTAGCTAATTCCGTTGTTCCTCCCATCTGTTAGGCTGCAAATTTGACGCTGGAAAAACTTCGAACACCGGGCCCCATGAGTGCGTTCTACGCCTACTTTGGATTTTGCACGCAATTAGCAGCTGCATAGTTTTCTTTTGATCCACGCGTTTCGCTTGAAAAACGTAGCAATTTGAACTAGTTTGAAATCATCAGTTGCTTACATTTAATTTGATTAGTTTATAACTGGTAAGCAACTGACTATTTCTCAATTTATGCTTTATTTTGTAGTTGTCAAAAATAGCAAACAGGTAATTTCAGCTGTATGTGCGCCACTTGGCGATCATGCAAAGAACTTGTTTTTTGCTCTTAATGCGAAAACCATATCTATACCTGCGTCAGGTCGGAGAGGCTTCGTCGGGCGATGCGATATGTGAATTTTGCTTTGTCTCAATTTAGACTGAGAGTCTTATTACTTACTACACTAAATGCTTTTCTATGTGCCTTCTTCGGCACTCGGGCAGGTCGCTAGTCAACCTATTAAATTTAAAGAAAAATGAGCACCAACGCTGCTTGTATGGTGGCTGGAGAGTATATAATGAAAACCACTGTCCGAATGTGAGGTGCGAACTCACTACCTGTCAACTGAAAGCACGAACGCTCTAGCAGCCAACCATCTGCTTCAATTGATGCTCATTTCAGCCAGGTTCTTATAACTTTGCGCAAATCGAATCCGAGGGCTCTTACCTAGTCAAACTATTTTTGTGCTTACATAATTCCTGTCTGCTATTTCTTTATTGAATCTTATGTAATAGGTACCTAGTTCTTTATAAATATTTATATAACTATATGTGGGTCCTTTGCCCGTTTACCTAAAACTAGCATTCTCGCCCTTATTAGTACATACCCTACACTATATATCTTTCCGTATATAAGACACGTTGTTTAAATAAACGTATAGTTTATGTTTGACACTAGCCGTTGTTGTTTTCTTTAGTGTTCATTATCTTTTTACACCTTATCTTACATCGCATCTCAACTACTACATATGGTTCAACGGATTGTTCGGATTGATCGATAAGTCGTTAACCCTGAAGCCCTTACCTTCCATTACTTGTAATGTCTAAATAAACTAAATTATATTGCCCCGCGGTTCCACTTCGACTTCTGTTAATATATTAGGTTTCGGCGTGGATGTTGGGCACATCCTTTGGTTTGGTTTAGTTTACCCAAAATTAGTGCTACATATTGATCACAATTAGGCGTCTTTGTTTTTGTCACAAGCGTTTAACATTTTGCTAAATAAAGCTCAATGTTTTTTTATAATGGAATTGGAGACAGCATGAGATTCTGAAACTGGTTATATAAGAAAATAATTTTTAAAATTTGCGAATTAATTGCTCCTAAACTTTAAAGGAAGAACAAGACACATTAAGTTTGGCATTTTATTTTTTATTTAATAAGGTATAATTAGTTGAAATTAGGGTGATCCCTTCAGAAGCTCTAGCAGGGTTAGCAATTATCTCAAATATCAGTTTGAACATTGTCTGGCACTAGACGTTGGAATTAATGATTTATTTTACCATCTTTATGGTTTTTGAGATTTTGCGTTCTAGTGGTAAAGAGATGTCTATAATTTTATAAGAAAAAGGGTATCTCTTACGGAGTACTTCTGTTATAAATAATAAAAATCGTAAAATTCTATTATTTTTAACATCTAAGATGTATATCGGGTGATCCAATAGCTGATGTTACAGTTTACATGTAACCACAACAACCTAGATTTGAAATTTATTTGATCACGGGATATTAATTCTGAACAATCACTATCTCCAAGTGTAAGTGTAACACATGCAAACCCATGTCACATAATTTATGTTTTAAGAGAAATTCAATCCCACATTTCTTATTGGAACACTTTCGAGACAAACTAAACTAAAGTAGCTGAATGATCTACAACACTTTCTTATACATTTCAAATGTCTGCATTCACAGTTCTTTAAATATCAACATATTTATTTTTAGTGTATGCAGTTGCAGTTACAATGAAGAATGATTGAAAAACAGATTTAAATCCAATAAATTTCATACGATATTTGTGTATTATTTTACAGAAAAGTAGAAGCTTTGTTGCAGAACTTAGCAAAATCTTGTAAAGGTATTAGAAATCAATTAAACCGATCTGTATCATTTATTTAACTATTCTTTGGAAAATATTTTCATTTAAGCTTACCTTTCAGTTTTTTTAATAAAAAATGAGTACGATACAATTAACAATGGTCTTTTTTCTTCTTATTCTTTCCCTTTGATATATGGAAGACCGTCGGTATACATTAAGAAGACGAAAACGACGAAATTAATTAGTTACTTTTACTAAAGTTGCCATTTTAGAAAACCAAACTTCACTCTGGAATTATTAAAAGAGACTATTTATGTTCATCATACTTATACCAGTTTCCATTTCCGTCGTTAGGCGCTGAAATTGATATGCAGGGCTCTCCTGGAGTCAACCATTGGGAGCCGAACAAAAAATGTTATCGGTGCTGAAGTTGTTTCGCAATTCCCCAAATTGTCGGATCACCAAAACGGGTCTAATGGGCATATTCTCGAAGTGTCTTTAACGTAACGCATCGCTTGAATAATCCTGTGGGGCATCTATCTTGGACAGTACCCCATCTCTTTTACACCGTCTGTTGGACGCGGCAGATGTTCTGTCTCGTACCCGCAAAGATGCATTTTCTGCTGGCCTAGGTCGAATTTTTATGCTCTATGTACCCGCACCGTTTTGAATTGTGCATTATATACATATTGCCATTATATGCGCAATTAAATTACGACGAAATTAAGATATATAGCTTGTCTTCAGCGAATAGTTTCGGTTTCATTTTGTCTGGTTTTATCCAATGAGCAGTCCGCGCAGTTGTAAAGTTGCCAGATGCCATTCAAAATTGTAAACGGTAGATTAGGTCATCCCACATAATTTATGTTCCTTTGTCTTATACGCTAGCATGACATCACCGGCCAGGGTTAGCTAATAACGGACATTGCTTGTTTTTGCGCAGGCTGGTTCCAGAGATTTCCAGACTTATATCAGCAGGTGGCGCTTATCAGTTTCCCGGATGTCCTGTACATTTTAATTATGACTCGATTTTGCAGTTAGATGAATAAGCTTGTTGTGATGTTTTAAAGTCGTTTTAGACTGTAATGCCTTTTGGTAAGGACATTATTTGCTTTTGAAAGTAGAAATATTTTACTATGTCAAACCTTTTTAAAGACGAACAAAACAATTATTATGCACTACTTCTTAGAAACCCTGATTTGCAAATTGGTGAACGTTCTTTCAAATTACTAAGAAGATAAACGCACAAATGAGTGACTTAATGAATCATGTTGACTACGACGAAGGGCGATATTAATTTGTTTTATTTTGAGTGGAAACTGTAAGTCGCAGCTATGATAATTAAGTTTGAAAGAAAAAGGCAAAAGAGTAAGATAGCAAACGTTTAGATGAAATAAAACAAAAACAATTCTTCCGGGAAAATAGTTTATTGATTTCAAGAGTCTTTTCCCAGAAACTTGTCCACCTTCTTCCTCGTCTCGTTCTCCCTGATTTCCTGCCCAATCCTGGCCAAATCCAGGACGTCCAGGGTAACGGTCTCCAATTTTCTGAAAGGCGGTAGGGATTTATTGGCGGGCGATGTGGAGCCGCTGGTTTTGTTAGTTCTCGAAAGTCGCCGTTCTTCCAAGTTCACTATCTTGATCTCTCGGTCGACCATCATCGACAACCTCTTAATGCTGCTACTGTTAATGTCTTCGTCAGTAACATTGTCCAGCGTGGGAAGGGGCCTCTTTTTCAGCTGTAGCACTTTGGTTATGTTAGGGCTGTCCCATTTCTTCATGCAATCGGGGCACGTCATTTGGAGGGAGGGGAGTTCATCTGATTGCGTTTCGATGCTCGAAGCTTGGTTCTGCTCCGCGGCGATCGCCGCGGAGGCCCCCTTAAAGGTCTTCATGTAAGCCCCCGTTGAGGTCTCCGACCCTTCTTGGTTGACGTTTTTTCGAACACCCTTGTTTATCGTTGCCTTGGAACTAAAACAGATTTTAGAATAGATACGTGCTGATTCGAAGTGATCGTGCCATAGAAAATGTTGGTATTCTTGATGTATTTTATTGAAACTATTGAATGGTACCCTAAGTGCCGTCACATCAGACAGTGAGATTTTTTAATTGACTTATTCACTGTATCAAAGGCAGTGAAAAAAGTCATTTACTAAGTAGCAATGAAAAATAATAAGATAAGGAGACTGACACTTTCTTGTAGTTATTACAGGAATTTCGCTCATCCCCTCCTCCATTTGAATGGTTCAAGACTAATTGACAAATATGATATTAAACCCGATTGTCTATTGGATTATTTCTACAGAACTTCATCAAGTTATTAGGCCGACTATCTTGTTGGACATGTGGTCGTGGCATATTCTGACCCTTATTGTTACTAATGTAGAAATAACGAATTAACTAAAAAAATATGTAGTTATAGAAGAGTTCTACTTACCAGATTGATAATTTTACATAAAGCAGGTTACCTACTTTTGGAAACACGACAAGTGAAGTACTGTAGTGTTATTCTGGAAAGCTAGGTAGCTCTATGGGAGATATAATAAAATAATGGGCATTATTGCAATTTTGGGAGATATTTAAATTTAACCTCAGAAAAAAACTGATCCTGCTTGGTGTCATGAAGAGATGAATCAGTTACCAATAAAGATTGTAAGGACAATTTGTGAATTTAACATTTTTCCGCATTTTCTCCCATTTATAGCTTAGATTTACGCCCAAATGAAAAGTTCAGTAAAGTTGTAAAACCAAATTCCGTCTATTTCAAATATTAACGTCTCCCAACGTAGTTAGGATCAGCGTTTCAAATCTAAATTTAGCCTTGTTTTTCCACAGGAGTGACGCAATGTGCCTTTATCGTATTTTAATGAGTTTTCGACGCCAGAAAGGCGATTGCGTCGCTTACAGGTCGTTCCCATTTGTAAGCGAAAATATGTTGGATAACTCGACGTCATTCGTATGCTTCCATAACTTGAATAGAGTAACGCCTGCGCGGAGCCCTTTGGTTTTAGGATTTCAGCACGGATTTTTCAATCAGCGTTCGGCACTAAGACCATCCACAAGTGTTGGTTGTTTCCGCAGCTGGGCATCTGCCTCGCTGCTTAAGTCGAAATTAAAGTAGTGAAGCTATATAGTTACGGTCGAGCCCTATGTCGTTTGAGTGGCATGTTGATAAATGTTTAGCCGAGGAATTTTGTATCGTGGAACAGGCATCTCCAATTCCTCTTGAAGCGGATTTTAAATGGAAACTTCGTTTGTGTGCTAAGCTGTCGTTCATTGAAGTCATGTGTATCGCGTTGACTCCTTCATAAGGTATTGTGCCAGTTTATAATAATTCTAAGGAGCGTAAATATACAATGAAGTAATTTTCAAAGTACCGCCATACTACTCAGCGTTGTGGTGAATTTAAATAGTACAATTTTGAATAGGAATTACCACCTTGAAGTTAATTTTTAGCATTTACATTCAAGTTTTATTGTCTGTATGTAGTTTTACGTTAGGAGATCAAGTAATCACTGTCGTTTTGTCATATATGAATATTTGTTGTCAATTTTGATTGCTGTAAAGTAGTGTAAATTGAAAGTTGTCACCGTTTTTAAAGTAGTTATATCGTTTGTTGTCAAGTTTGCCGCTTGTGTTTAGTTTAAACGTTGCGCAATTAGCCTCACTACTCTTTTTCAAGTATTTTAAACTGCAACGAGTAATTTTTTTAATGCTCATTGTCACCTACATTAATGTAGTTCATTTTTATATAGTGGTGTGTTTCATTAATATACTGATGGTGTTTGCATGTGCATATTGTGTATTTTTCCGATGTACAGGGATTCAGACAGCTGTAATGTAAGTCAAGGTAAGTTCGAAGCAGCTGTTTGTGGTCGCCGCTCAAACATTAAAAAGGTAGAATTAGGAAGGTGGGCGATTTCTTCCACTTTCTTGATGAGCCTACCTGTACTGCTGTTTCCGATTTCGACAGAAAAGTGGTGGCGCTTAGCAATTAACATCTGTATTTCGTTTACCGTATCGTAGCTCTAAATTCAGGTTGTAAAGAATCCGCATTCTCCTTCTGAGTGAACCGGCAACCCTTGTTACAGCCCATCGTAACGGGATTGGTGCAATCGACCCGAGAATTTCCCGATTTTGTAATGTAACAAATTAACGCTTTGTCTTAGAAACCATTTCGTGTTCTAACAAGATGAGGTTTTTCAATAACTACATTAAAGGTCCTTTCCCCAGGCTTTATTGACCAAGAGAACAGTGATAGAAATCTATACAGTATATCAAAGAATTTTGAAATTGAAATCGGCAACGCCACTACATTATTAGCATTGAGTTCTTTCGATTCATCACTGAACGATGAAGAAAATAGAGATGATATAGCCGAGATTAAATCTGGTATTTTTAAGACCCTAGTATTACCAATATCTCTTTATGTATCAGAATCGTGGACACTAAAATTAGTTGTTGAAAAGAAAACATTTGAACCATATCTTCCCTACTTTCCACAGTAGCTTAACGACCCGTTCTGCAATATTTTGGACATCTAACTTAATAATTTGGGGAAACTAATGATCCGATGGAAAAAAGAAGAAGGATTTTCTAGGGGGAGATCAATCAAACTAAAATAATCGGTGTTTCTCTAGAGTAACCATCAGAGAAGCAGAAGACATGAGACAGTAGAAAAGGATAATAATTGAGACAATAATCCTGCACACTCCTTCATAAATAACGACTCTTCAGATATAAAGACACATATTTTTATCAAGTTATAGTATGTAGGTGCATGTATAAATACTTCTGAATAAATCACATAACATACAAAGTGTAACGAAATTCGATTAATCGCATTATAATATTAGATTAAACAATTTAATTTAATTTAATAATCAGTTGAATGAGTCACAGATGTTATGCGTGTAATACAGCTACACACGCTTAGCAGCATTTTAGCCGATAGAACAGAACATTTATTTATTTATCTTCATACAGTTTTATGCAACCTAATAACACAGAATAAACACCTAACGGACTCAGAAGCGACACTCCGCGGCGGCGCCTTTGATGTTCGAGGTGCCTTATTTTGGTAAAGTGACCATACTGTGAGCAAGTAGAAAAGGCGGGAAATTTAAAAAGTTGAATTATAGGCGCACCACCGACAATACATGTTCAAACCAATCCATAGAAACAGACGTCATGACGTCACAAATCTACTCGCTAGCGCTACGCATGCGCACTGATTTTTAGACCCTTGCCAAAGTCGCGAGTGTCGCGTATAACATCACAAGACTCCCTTAGTACAATCGAAAATACTGTCTCAACTTGGAAAAAACATTAGAGTTGCTTGGAAACATTCCTGTAACTTGAAAGCAACACATCCACAAGCTCTTTATAGTTTTCCTCCCTCTTCTTTCCTAAAAATTTACTACAAACACCCGTGCAATATTTCATCACACTGACTGTTCTTAAAAAGGTCACGAATGTTTGTACCAACAAATAAAACTCTTTTATCTTTGCTTCTCTCAGTCGGGAAAACTTTACCCTAAGCTATTTAAACGCCTCTCCATCATTGTTTATGGCAAAACTCTTCAAAATGTTCACTCTTGAAGCTTATATTCAATAGTGAGGGTCTCCATTAGGCGCTTTACTTTAATGCATGTAAGAAAAGTGCGCTTCGTAGAAGGAGGTTAAAACTTGTTGCAATTTTAAGGCCAAAACTTCAGCATTCCCTTTAGAAATATGCTAGTCTTTCATAAGATCACTCAGTTGGTGTGGCTCAGTAGAGAGTAAATCCAAAGTGAATTCAGGGCTGTTCGAAGTACCTGATTTACTTCTTTTTCATAATAAATGAAGGACTTGAAGTCTTCCCCACGAATTTATTTGTTTACAAACGGTTCCTTTTTCATAATCAGAGTCAAGATGATAGTCCTTCCGGTTCCGGTACTGAAAGTAGTTCTCCTTGTAATACTGGGCACATAGAAGATAGTAGATTAGGGCACGTCACTATTCACATTTTATTTTTTAAAATTATTTGATAAAGAGAAGGCACCAAACAAAAGCAGCAACCTGTTACACGATCTGCAGGTTCATATCATATCATATCAGAAAAGATATAATTTTACATGAATTAGAGACATTAATTAATTGCAAGTACATATATTAAATTAGAGATACTCGTGGTGGACCTCTTTAAAAACAACTTACAAATCCAAATAACGGAAACGACTTCAATGAAGTACGAAGCATGGTTAGAACTCGAAACAGTAAATCAATATCCGTAACTTTCACACAACGAAAATGAAGGTTTTCCAATCCAAGAAGAAATTGAAACACACCAATATTATCATAAATGAGGATTACCACGTAAAAGTAATTGATCAGAATAAAGTCCTACTGCCAAAATTGAGAGAAGCTCCGGAATAAAGAAACGAGTATCATCAACTACAGTGCTAATAGTAGCTGGTGAAAAGATAGAAGTAGACGGGGAAGCATGCAATGAAAACAAGAACTCGCAGACCACAAAAAGAGGAAGACGTCGGAAAAAAACCAGAAAATCTATGATAGGATGAATAAACTGGGAAGAGCAGGCCATGCTGTTTGGTTAATATTAATTCGTAAAGTTATTTGTCGTAATTCATTTATTCGTCGATTTCCCAGGCTAGGTCGGTCCTGTTTACTTGTTTATACAAGGTTTAAAAGCATGTCGCAGGCTAGAATCCAGAAAATTCGCTAATTAAGCAAAGGGTCTTCACGCTGAAAGAATCTGTGCATTTCGTAGAAATCGTATAAGAGACTTTACCGTCGCGTTTATAACCCGCTCGAGGAGAATTATTAAGGCTGTGAATAGCAAATTTCGTTTTTCGATCTGCAGTCGGGGTTTATCATTCTAGCGGGCATGTAGTTACCGCTAAATCACTATTTTTCTTCCGACTGAATTCTGAAGGAAAGTACTCGTGGTTTCAAGTCTAAGAATTCGTGGCGCCCTAACCCTAATTAATTCTTGACGTACCTCTATTTTGAAGTAGCAAACAAATTCATTTTGAACCGTCCGTGTCTCGACTAAAAGTTAGCTGAAGAAAATTATTGTTACGGGTTGTTTATTTTTGTTTTGAGTATCGTTTACGTCACAATATGCAAAAAATGGGATAAACAGTGGGCACAAACAGAACTAGCAATATAAGCGATATACAGTCACCGACTCTTGGAAAGATACAGGATGATGAGTTTGAGAAAATCGTGAACGTTTCAATATGAATTCCCCAGAAAGCTGGTCATTAGGGGCGCAAGAAACCAAAATCCGTTCATTTTCAAGGAGGAAGATAAGGTAAACAAAAATTATACTAAGCAGAGAATCAATTCAACAGCACAACTGAACATTTGCACTTTAAACGTTACAACACTGTACTATAAAACAGAATAACACAATTAGAATACGCGTTAAAGAAAATTGAGTGGAACTTTCTGGGCATGACGGAAGTTAGGAGAGAATGTGAAAACACCATGCAAAAGAATGAGGCCACGTTCTCTATACTAAAGATGAAAAGAAGTAATATAAGAAATAGGCTTAAGAATGCTTTGGAGGAATTTAATGTTTACTCAGATATGGTGGCATTCCTGAGACTTCATATAAGGTCCATCGATCAAAATAGCAATGATACAAGTATATAAACCTACAGAGAACCAATCGAAAAAAAGAGCGGAAGGCAAAATATATTATAATACTGTTGGGCAATTTTCAGAAGAAGATGGAAATCCTACGGGCTCATTCGGCTATGTGAAAAGAAATGGTTGAGGTAGGAAATTTGTTACGGTATAAAAAGGACTTTACGACACCCACCCAAGGTGAGCATCGCACCACGGAATCAGTCCTGAAAACATGACACACTTGCCCTGAAATCGGTTCGAAATAGGCTAATAGGCCACGGCTGGAACGCTCAGGGAGTCGGGCGTGAGTCACACGATACGTTCTGGGCAAGCGCGTTGTGGCATAATATATACAGGGTATGTCGAAATTATGAGGCGCCACCAAGCCTGTCTTAACCCGGCTAACCGGGCCTGGACGGTTAGACGGAGCGAAGCATGCAAAAATACTCCGCCAATAAGATTATTCAAGAGTTGCAAGGTCAAACAACAATTTCGGGATTGCCTTAAGCAAGGATTGTGATTAGGTGTCCATCCGACCACGACTACGCAGCTGTCTCACTCACCTGCACGCTCACAGCTTCCCCGTTCCGTCGTACAATAATTCGTACAATAAAGGGGCGTCTATCTGTAACAGAACATGCACAAACCGAAACAAACAATAGTTCCCTTAACTAACCAATCATATATTTCACTTCGAGTTACAATGGGGTAGCAGAATGCGTCGCCCTGTATCTAACCTTACTCTATAATAAGGGCACCAGCTGGCACGCGCGCTCTAAGCTTAACGACAGATGTTGAACATTAGTGAACAGCAATAAGAGGTACAAAGATACACATTGCCTTATGCCAGGGCAGCGACGATTTACATTAGCCTTCACGGCCTGAACTGTCTGCAGTCTGAATGAATACACTAGCGTAGTAATGAGTAGTAATGAGTAACACTCGCGTTCACAGCGGTAATCAGGTTAAAGGCACATACCTTAATGCGTAGGCGGCGAGGGAGCCTGGTACAGCTGAGTTGCGACGAGCTGCAATCGTAGGTGGTAGGTACCTTCGGTGTTACAACGGCGAAAGGGGGTGAATGCATAACCGCCTCAATGGCGACGGGAGACGCGTCAAGACGCGTACAACGGGACGACGAAAATAATGGGGGCCTCACTCGTTCTGCTGAACAAATCCTCGTAGGTCGAGATGAAGGGGGCACGACCCCTCACTAATAGTAGCAGGAACTGGGCTCCAAAACACCCACGTTACGCCGAAGATCACTCGACAAATTTCGAATCACCACCACCACACACAAGCGCTCTCTGCAACGGGCTCTGGAAGACTCCTGAGGGAAGCGTCGGCAAAAGGTCACCTTCGCCGCGTCCCCCACGTGACTAAACCACAGCGAATCGCAAGGCGATGAAATGAAACCAACCAATGCGGGCCACGCTGGTATCACGCCGCCACAGCGTGCTAAATGAAACAAACCAATGCGGGCCACGCTGGTATCACGCCGCCACAGCGTGCTATTCAGAATTCAGAAAAACGCCATCAGAGGAGAGCTCCAACCGACGACAAATACTGCTTTTTAGGCTAACTATGTGCGAAATCGTGATTCTGGAACTAGGCGATGGAGCCAAATAAAGAGCTAAAAGGGCTTAGCATACGGGCGCGCTGCTCTAAGCTTAGGCGGCTATTCAAATACCAAAATGACCTAACTAACGGCGTGAAATGCAATTAAGCATCTGAAATAGCAAAATGACTTAACAAATTGATAAGTTTTGCAGTAAGACACAGGTCATTCATATTGAGCAGATAAATATTTCAAAAGACTTTTTGCACTCTCACCTTTAAATTTGACACATTTTAATAAAATCTGTCTTTCGTATCTAAGACATAAATAATAAAGCAGTACATATGGCTTCATTGCATAGTGATGATGAAAATTAGCATTACTTAACTCAAAACCGTAAAGAAAGTAACACTGTGTACCTCTGAACTCTCTAAGAGGCATATGTACAAAAAAAACTTATGGAAATCTTGCAGCACGTTATATAAGTAAGATAGCGGGCTATGAATCCCAAAATAATTCGTAACCAATAGGGTTGAACTGGACAGTTAAGCTACTCCCAAAAAGGAGTGGGTTAACACTAAAATGATTGAAACCACATA